>JAPXFY010001089.1:0-2500 GCA_030674185.1 Monoplex corrugatus
TGGCAAGGATGTATTCTGTCATCAGATTTGTTTTCACTTTACAACGAAATCATCATGAGGAACATAGAAGAATGACCTGGGATAAAACTTGGCAGAAAAATGAAAGGAGGCAAAGTGAAAGGGGGAAGAATACAAAAAGATACACAGGGAAATCAGAAATAGTTGCAATGAAGCTAAGGAAGCTTGGCTGGAAACAAATTGCAAGAAATAAAGAAATAAAAGACGAGGATGTGTGAACACAATTTTCTCATCTCTCATCATGGGTACGGGTAGATTGTTACAAAACGTTTGGTCGGACCTTTGGATGCTCAGAAGTAGCAAAAGTATATGTTTGAAAGGTAGAAACTCAATAGCATTCAGACAAAAGTGCCCAAAATTAGAATTTTTCAAGAAAGCTGTATGAACAGGGCTTTATCAGAAACTCTTTTTTTTAAATTCAGTGTTATAACATTTTATCATCGTCCTCAGTGCACGTCAAGTAATTATCTCAGTGTTCTTCATTTCCAACAAACCTTTTTCAAAATTCTTCAAAGTCATAGTGCCACTGAGAATACAAAATCTGTGACTTCTCATGGGAAGCAAAAAAAAAACTTCATTTCAATATTTCTCAGCTATTATTTATTGAACACATTTTACGTAGTCACTGTGCTTGTATGAATAGTTGTTATCGTCAAAACAAAACTGGTCTGTCCATACAGATAATTTTCCTGTATTCAGTGGCAATAATAATGTGTGTGTGAACAACAACATCACTATCAAAGTATGAACTGAGCTATGTAGGTTTCGGGATTTAATTTTAATGGTGCCCCAGTCGCACGTTTGGATACCAACGTTTGAATGATTCTGCCATGATTTCGATGATTCTGCCATGATTTCGAGGATACAACACCAACATTATTAAAACGTTTGTTTTCTTTCACTGTGCTCATACTTTTTAGCCGATTGCAATCATGTTTGGTTCACTAAAACAACTAATATCTTCAAATATGATATGAATTAGAAATATTATGAATTCAGAAATGCTTTTTTTAAAATGTAATTTACAAATATTGTACCAGATTGTCAATCTTGCCACGTTCCTTTTGTTTATATAATCTCTCTCTCTCTCTTCCTCTCTCTTCCTCTCTCTCTCTCTCTCTCTTCCTCTCTCTCTCTCTCTCTCTTCTCTGTATACGTCTCTCTCACACAGAATAAAAACACCTCTCCCACGACCCACACAAAATGACATGCACGCCCGCGCGCCCACACACACACACACACATGCACGCACACACACACATGCACACACACACACAAACGCACACACACACACAAACACACACACATACACAAACACACACAAACACACACACACACTCACGCACACACACACACACACACACACACACACACACACACACACACACACACACACACACACACACACACACACACACACACGACACACACACAAACGCTTGCTCGCTTGTGCGCGTTCTCACAGAGAGAAATTAGGCAGAAAACTAAGATTAGACCAGAATCTGCTCCACACTTTTCATCCCCCCACGCCCCCTCCCAATCACACATACGATGATACACCACACCACTGAGCTTGCCATACACGGGAACAAAAAATTGTCAGGGGAGTTAAATCTTGTTTCTTAACGGTTGAGGTTTCTGTTATGCTGAACAAAAGACTATCAATACTGTATCTAACGTACACAGTACGTTAACAACGCATTGGTAATCGTGAAATCAGGACATATCAAACTTCAACTGCACAGCCAAAACAGTAAGACACGATAAATGCCCTTCGTGAACAGTGGCACTGTGTGAATCAATGACAGTTCTGTCTTAGCTTTTAACATATCCCAACGCATCTCTCAAGCCCTTGCATTTAAAATCCTTTGATAACATGAATTTAAAGAATTTTTGAGACCAGACTTAGATGATCTCATCTCATCTCATCTCTCTCCCTCGCCAGGATCGGCGGTAGGAGTCACTCTCGACGTCACAAGTTTTCTCCAGGTAACACGATTAAAACATCTGTGGGCGACCTCCTGGATCTCCAGACCAAAGACTTCAGCGATATTGTTGAAATAGGAGGTGTGCCGTCGTCCCTTTCTTCTCCTCGCCCCAACTTTCCCCTGCAGGATCGTTGACATCAGATCTGTTTTGGCGTTTCTGATTGCATGGCCTACGTATTTCAGCTTTCTTTTGCTGATCTCTGTCAGCAGCTGGCTCCTGACAGTCAATTCCTTTAACACGCTATCATTTGTTCTTCTGACTTAGATGATACCATTACAAAAACAAATCTTGGCTAATAGCATCAGGTCTGTATTATCAATTGTACTTAAAATGTACCTAAACAGAACTGTCCCCTGCCTCTCCTGCAGTTTCGTTTCTTCTCTTTTCTTTTTTTTAAAGTTTTGTTCATGAGAGTGCCTGAAGTCTTATGAAATAAGGAAACGGATTCAGGTTTTAGGCTGTGTGTTGTTTTATTCTGGATTTTCACAGCCAG
>JAPXFY010001089.1:5000-25000 GCA_030674185.1 Monoplex corrugatus
ACGCACCCACGCACGCAAACACGCACACGCACACACACACGCTCAGATAGAGAGAAAGAGAGAGAGAGAGAGAGAGAGAGAGAGAGAGAGAGAGAGAGAGTGATTCTGTTTGTGGTGGTGGTAATGTCATTAGTGTCAGCTGAAGTGATTTCAGACCAAAAAAATAACTGTTTCTGTGACAAAAAAATCAAAAACACAGTAACATATATTATCCTCTTCAAGAAACACACACACACACACACACACACACACACACACACACACACACACACACACACACGTACGCATGCATGCATGCACGCACACACACACACAAGCATACACACACGCTCACAAAGAGAGAGAGAGGGAGAAAGAGAGAGCGCGAGAGAGAACCTGTTTGTGGTAGTGGTTTTGGTCATTAGTTTAATTTCTTAGTCACTGAAATGATTTCAGACAAAAAAAACTGTTTCTGTAGAAAAAAAGGCAGTAACATATATTGTCCTCTTCAAGAAACAGAGAAGTGTGATCAAGCAATATTCTCTGGCCTGGACTTTCTTCTTTCAGTCCAGGTGTACTTCTGAAGACAGGCGCATCCTCAATTTCACCATTTTCACACAGAATCCAGCCGTTGTTTTCATCAGCTTCGTCTGGTAGATTTGAAACACACCTATTCTGTGGGTTTTAGGTCTCTTGCAGCCCATGTATTTCATGGTCGGCCACATTCTCTACTTCTACCCTGATTTGTCAATGGCACTAGTTCAGCTGCAGCTGCGTTACCGGTGGATTCCGAGACACTTTCTGCATCGAAATAATCGTCACTTGGGCATAAATCGAATTAGGTGCCTCATTTTTATTATTGCTGTCAATGGCAATTTGTTGAAAGACTTCTTCCGCCGTATACCTCCGATGTTTCGACATTTTCAACGTTGGTATTCGAATATATACTGGCAAATTTGACTCAAAGGGTGGAAGACTTGTGTGAAGGGACGTAACTCGTGAAACATGGTATGGATTGAGAAAACGTGGACATGGACGAGTTTTAGAATCAGACTTCACTCTTACGATTATACTCGGAAGTCGGCTCACAGTGACGCTCTAGTGTTACGAGTTCCCTCAGAATTCGTTCGAAATGAGTTAATGATTTGAACAATTATCGACTGGACGTCATCGTCATTGCCATCATCATCATCGCCGTCATCATCATAAGAATCATCATTATCATCATCGTCGTCGTCGTCATCATCATCATCGTCGTCGTCATCATCATCATCATCATCATGAATAGGCATATAAAAATGGGAGTACCGTTAAAAAAATCGTTCAATTCCCAAACAAGGTTCCAAATTTTGGTCGTGACTTTATTATAGAAATGTAAAATGTAATCATGATGTGTTTATATCTGTATAATTTCAGAAAAAGACTACTGTTGGTATGCCTCAGAAACGAGATGCTTTTTTGTAAATTCTGTTGCCTTCTGTAAGTGTTGATTATAGTAGAGTGTGCGTGTATGCATGCATGTGTGTGTGTGTGTGTGAGCGTGTGTGTGTGTATGTGTGTGTGTATGTGTGAGTGTGTGTGCGCCTATGTGCGTGTGTGAGAGAAAAACAGTGTGTGTGAGTGTATGTGTGTGTGTGTGTGTGTGTGTGTGTGTGTGTGTGTGTGTGTGTGTGTGTGTGAATGTATGTGCCTATGTGTGTGAGTGTGTGTGTGTGTGAGAAAAACAGTGTGTTTATGTGTGTGTGTGTGTGTGTGTGTGTGTGTGTATGTGTGTGTGTGTGTGTGTGTGTGTGTGTGTGTGTGTGTGTGTGTGTGTGTGTGTGTGTGTGTGTGTGTGTGTGTAAATCTGTGTCTGTGTCTGTGTGTGAACGAATGAGTAGTTTATATGTGTACCATGGGTTGCTCGTAGCCATCTCTGCCACTTATGCTTTTGAAGAGTGCTAAGGGATCTTGTGAAATAAGTTCTAGTACAATCAGTTACTATTACTGTGGTTATGATCATTGTCATTATGAATAAGTATCCATGATCTTATTTGTATATTTTCATGTGTGTGTGTATATCACTAATAAAATGGAAAAAAAACTTCGTTGATGAGCTATGTTTATGCTGCATTGATGTGTAGATGTATCCATTATTCACATGTTTAGACTTCGTTAACGTACTGATATGACAATGTGTATATGCTGCATCGATGTATGAGTACTTGTATCTCAGAGTGTTTGTACTGCTTTCATGTAGTGACATTGCAACGTTCATGTTGTGTGTACGGTACGACGAGCATTTTCTGATAAGGATTGTGTGTTGTTGTATGAATGGAATTTTATGTAATACTTATTTTTTAGTAAGACAAGAAATAAGCTAACTATGCAAGTGAGATCAGTCGCCATGGTGTAGTGGGTTACCACAACGGACTACCGACTAGAAAGGTTAATGGTTCGAATCCCCATCAGTCTTTTCAAAAATTGCTGTGGGCCCAACTTGCTCCTACCCAAAGTTGAGCGTGCTTTGGGCTCATTGGGAAGACTGGGACGACACAGTCAAGTCTCATCCACTTCACGGGTGTGTCACTGAGGGTGCAGCTCAGATCTCCTGACCAGCACTGCATGTGTCTGTGTCTCTCAGGTCTGGTTGATGCCAGGATGTATCAAAATAGTAAGCGTGGAGTTCAGCCCTGTCATGCAGTCTCAGTCATTGATTGAACTCACTAGTATCATGGTTATCATTCTTATTGTGTGACCTTCATAGCATTGTAAAAACTGTCTGAGCGTATGTGGTCTTCAGGATGGCAAAATAACAAACAAACAAACAAAAAACAGGGGGGAGGGGGGGGGGGCAAAAATCCAACTGAAAACGTGAATAGTAAACCCAATAGAACGGTTTCATTTACCAAACAGTTGATATCGTGTGGTATCTGCAGTGATAGTTATGAAGGTCATCTGGTAAGATTAAATATTGGGAAGTGGGCATGCATGCACTGCAATTTCATTCCAAACTGTACTTTTACACGAACGAGATTGACGAAATTATTGATTTACATGTTTCTATTATTGTTAATGGTATTGTTTTTGCTTACATTTTGCCACAGGTTATATACAGCCTTATGGTCACAATCCTGAGTCCGAAGTGGGTACGAGGCTTGGTTACAGTTACTGGGTTCGCTTTATCCTGCCTGAGAGCTACGTCATCATGCTGAGCGTTCCTTTTATCAACATGCCTGAAGTGGAAATCATAGAGTGTGATGATAGTTTTTACCTCAAGCTGGATGAAGAATTGTATGCCAACAATGTCCAAATAACTAAAAGTAACGTTGACAAGTTTGGTTTACACAAAAACTGTGACATCCCATGGAATATCCAGCCAAGTGACGTCACTGTGAAATATTTAACGATCAATGGATCTTTCGAAATGCTTAACAGTTCGATACTCTCTGAGAGAGAATACACCGTTGATAAGAAAGTAACTGTCAGCAATAACAGGAACAATTCTGCTTGTGGCAGACTTACAGAAGTGTGGTCTGTATGCCATGTGATATCGCCAGATCCCGTTGTCTCAGAAAACAATCTTCGACTGCATGTGACCATGGGGGAAGTGTCTTTGAGAGGGCATTATGCACGCAGTAAAGGCTTCAGAGTTGTGTTTACATACCATGAGGTATGTTACAGCTATAAATAGGCATGTGTATCTGTAAACATGAGCTAGCCTTTCACGCTTTGTGTATGTATGTATGTGTGTGTGTGTGTGTGTGGAGAGAGAGAGAGAGAGAGAGAGAGAGAGAGAGAGAGAGAGAGAGAGAGAGAGTGCGTGCGAGTGCGTGTGTGCGTATGCGCGTATCCAATAGCGAGGCAATTTTATCAGAATGGATGTTTGAATAAAATTGGAACTGAATGCAGATGGCAAAAATGGATTTTTTAATATTGATATGAGACAAAGGCCTCTGAATTAGGCAAAAATCAAATGGTATCTTAGCTTGGATTTCCAAGGACGTTAAAACCAAACGTGTTTGTGAGCATGCAGTAAAACAGCTGAAGAAACCATCAAGTCAAAGACAGCATCTTCCTCCATATTTGCACAGACAACTTTCGTGTCAATGTGTTTTGTCAGTGCCAACATTGTTTTCAAATCTTCAAGTATACACTTAGAGATTATACGATTTGTATATATGTATACACACACACACACACACACACACACACACACACATACACACACACACACACACACACAATATATATATATATATATATATATGTGTGTGTGTGTGTGTGTGCACATGCATGTATTATGTATGTATGTATGTATGTATGTATGCATGTATGTATATACACACACATATGCAAGGACAGACAGACAGCCAGGCAAACATACAGATAAACAGACAAACAGACAGATACATACATACATGCATACATGCACACATAAATACATACATACATAGATACATACATACATACATGTACATGCATACATACATACATACATACATATATACATACATAAATACATGCATACATACATACCTACATACTTACACACATACATACATACATGCATACATGAATACATACATACATACATACATTCATACACACATACATAGATACATCCATACATTCATGCACACATACATACATACATACATGCATGCATACATGCATACACAGATTCATAAATAGATGCTACATACATACATGCGTACATACATACATAGATACATACATACTTACATACATACATACATACATTCATGCACACATACATACATATATACATACATACATGCATGCATACATGCATACACCGAATGATACATAGATAGATGGACAGATATAGACAAATATATATATCGACAGATTGACAGACAGACAGACAGACAGACAGACAGACAGACTGACAGATAGATGTAGCCTCATAATGAAAACTTTGGGGCGGTAGGAACCTTTATTTTATGTCTCTGTATTACTTTCAGAACATCAATAAGCCAAAGCTGCAAAAAGATGGGCTGTGGAACTGTTCTGGACCTGAGTGGACCAGATTCAAATCTCACCTTCAGTGTAATCTAATAACCGAATGTGCTGGAGCAGAGGACGAGATGGACTGTCAGAATCCTCCATGTCGTAGCATGGGTTTTTCATTAAATGGGAGGTACGCCACAATGGAAAATATATTTATAAAGAATCTATACCTGTCTGTTTTTGTCTCTGTCTGTCTGCTTGTCTGTCTTTCTGTCTGTCTGTCTCTCTCTCTCTGTCTCTCTCTCCCTCCCCCTTGTATGTATGCCTGTCTGGATGTATGTCTCTCTTTCTCACTCTCACTGTCTTCTTTTCCTTCTTCTACCACTACTACTTCTTCTTCTTCTTCTTTGTCTTCTTTCTCTGTTTCTGTCCCCGGTCTTTTTCTGTCTCTTTAAATCTGACAAATTTGTCATCGTTTAGACTATAAACCTGTGAGCTGTTGGACCGTTTTTCTCTGATAGGATCAGAGAGAGAGAGAGAGAGAGAGAGAGAGAGAGAGAGAGAGAGAGAGAGAGAGAGAAAGAGAGAGAATATATCTTTGACACATTGCTCTCCTCAGAATAATAAATACCTAATGGAACCACCTTCATCATTATTCTTTTATGATACTGGGATTTTTTCACATATTGTGTGTAAATCAAATTAGTTATAGTTTCTACATCTGTCATTTCTGTGGAAAAACAAGTTGAGTCATCAATCCTTTCAGTGCAGAGTTTTTGGCTAACGTACTTAATGGAGACGATTCTGTTAAATGTTTACATCCATCAGTAAACAAACCAAAGAAACATGACGAAAGTGCATTGCCTTAGGGTACACCAGTTAGTAAATCAAAATATGAAAAGTGCCTCATGTACACACGCACATGAGGCACTTTTCATATTTTAGTTTATTTACTGATTTCTACTAACGAGCTGATTCAATATGCGCATTACTTTCTTTTCTAAATTCTAATTAAGTGGATGTGCTGTGCTGAAAACACTTGAGAAGGCAAAAGCATCAAACACTCAGAAGAGCCGTGTTTGTTAACATATTCATATGTTATTCAAAACAGAATACCACCATTAACATTTCTTTTTTTTTCTATACGCAAATTGTACAGTGGGTCCAAAATTTCTTTCACACAATCTCGTAGAAGTGACAACACTAAATCTGTAAAAAAAATGTATATAACAGCAGAAATTAAATCTGCCAGGCAGATATCATCTATCAATTTCATAGATTTTTAAAAGATACGCAAACCTAGTACTTTTGAGTGATTTCTGATTTCACAATGTTCAGTATGTTTCTGTATCCAGCAAAAGTTATGGCCTTAAAAATGTAGTCTCAAATGCAAAACATTTTGTTTGCCTTAAATAAATCATACTCTCTTCATGCTATATAGCATAGACAACTCTAGTTTAACAGAAATAGGTAGATCATAGAATGATGCATTACACATTAGCAAAAACACGTTCTGTAATTTCTGATCATTCCAAAACTGAAACTCACAACCAATGAAATGACTACACATAAAAACCAAGAAATTTTAAGTTATCTTATTTTGTTTAACATTAAAAGGAGTATTTTAAACAAATATTTTGTTTGTTTTACAACTATTTTGTTTGTTTTCCTTTCTTTATTTTATAAATATTTTGTTTTAAAGATATTTTGTTTGTTTTACTTTTTTAGTTTGTGTACCTTTTTTTGTAGGTATCAATCATAAGATTAGCTGTAAAACTTATCAAAACTACAATATATTTTGTTTGTTTTACTTTTTGCTTTAGTCAACATCAGTCATAAGATTAATTGTAAAATTATTAACACTACAATGGTGGGATATTTTACAGGTGCTATGTCCTGAAACGTCCAGAGAAGTCATACACTTACTGGGACGTAAAGAAAGCATGCCAGGACGTAGGAGCCAGTCTGGTCAGTTTCAACACAAACGAAGAGCAGCAGTCTGTCTTGGAAACTGTGTGGAACAGAGGCAGAACATTCCCCTTCTTTGTTGGAATCCAGTCAGCGCATCCAGATTTGCCATTCATGTAGGTCCTGTTCATCCATCCAAAGCCCCAAAGCTCATGAGATTGCATTGTATTCATGGGCATGATTTTATTGATACAGTATGTGCGATAGCAAATTGACAAATTGACGATAGCAAAAATGTGAATGGTTGAGTTTCGATCAGTTCAATAGCTAGACACCATTAACAAAATCTCTGAGTAGCACACAAACCACCACACTAAGCAACTTCTTATGGCACAAAATCAAACAAACAACGATTAAGGAAATTATCAAACAAAAACTACGCCGTGATCAAAACATTTTGCGTTATTCAAATAAAAACAAAAAGTTATAAGTATAGGTACACTTTATAAAAGAATAAAGAAGAAAAGAATTTTGCGTACAGTACAAATTATTATCATGCATATTCTTAAGCTAAACGTTTTGTGTAATTTAAATACCAACAAAAAGTTGTAAGTACTTGTACACTATAGGAAGAGCAAAAAGAATTATGTACAGTAAAAAATAATCATCATGCGTATTCTTTCTGAACTGCATGTAAAGAGAATTTCAAAAATTTAGTCAATGGCAGTCCAATTCACGGCTGCATTTTCTCAGCCATTCCCTCACCCTTTAATTGCGAGCCGGCATCGCCTGTGTGCGCGCGTGTGTGTGTGTCTATCTGTCTGTGTTTGAGTGGGTGCATACTTCCATGCATGTTTGTGGATGGACGTGTATTTTTTAGAGAGTGTGTGTTTGCATATGTGATACATTTACTTTGACATTCCTTGCAATGACATTATACACTGCAGGTATCAAAACGAGATGATACTGGAGGACTCGACCGTTGGATATCATTTGGGAAGAGCGTTTGTAAATCAGCAAACAAAACCATTTTGCGGGATGATGAGGCCCTCGAGCAATTTAGAAGAAATAACCATATCAAATTGTGACTCAGAATATGAAGCAGGATATGTGTGTGAATTTGAACCTCTGCACAAATCAATTTTACACACAGGGAATAAAATAAACATTTCTGCAATCATGCCCCAAAACAAAACAGTTTTGAATTTGTTATTCTCAAAGCATGTGAACGTCATCTCGTGTCCCAAGAAGCACGTGACTCACACATTTCTAGCCTGTGACCAAAAGAGTGACTGCTGGCCCGGACATGGTGTAAGTGATGGTGGTCATGGTGAAACTCAATGCTCTGCACCTCTCCATCCCCTTCCCCCATCTTTTGCCTGTAAGGGGAGAGGACAGTACGTGCCTTACACTCTGGTGTGTGACCACCGCCATGACTGTTTCGATGGCAGTGATGAAGACTTTTGCATATTCAGTGGTGGAGAAAGTCACACTGGTGGTGTGTTTATCTGTTCAGGAAATACCACTTTACAGTGTGGCCGCTCTTCTGAGGTATTGTTACTTTTTCATGACATCATTTAGTTCAAGGAAGGATAATTAGTTATCACATATCAGATGATGAATGTTAAGAAATCATTAGTAGCAGCAAAGTTATTAGTAGCAGCAGTAATATGGGTAGCAGTAATAGCACATTTTGACAAATTATAGCAGTCCGCCACGTAGGTTTTACTGAATCCATTAGTCATTATTTTTTTTAAACACCTACACGTATGGAATCACTGTATGCACCATTGTTTACACTTACTTGTGTCGTAGCGCTGTCACCATGACCCGGCCTCATCAGCGACTGACTGTGTTACTGCTGAGAGGGGAGCGAGGCAGCCATGAGCGAAACTCGTATCCGTTTTTTGTGTCCAAACTCGAGTTTGGAATTCATGAGTTTCGCTCTTGGTTCATAGTTGTCGATGTTAACAGCCTCGCTCACATGTCTTGACAGGGCCGTGTTGTGTGTCGACGTCACAGCCATGGTGTACTGTGGTGGAGTGACGTCATTTCTGTGGTGTCTGGATGTGTGTCTCCATAACACAGAATCTTTGTGTCTGTTATTGTGATCTCTCATGTGGCCACGCCCCCGGCTGTACGTACTTCTCCCAGTCTCTCCTAGATATACACACTCACACGCACTACAACTAATCTTATACTCTACATTCTCTCTACGACACTGTCCTTTCGAATTTCCACCACTACATACCATACACCTCTCTTTGTCATCGCACTCACTCTTCTTGAAGGGGTTTGACTTTTGCACTAAGCTCTTCACACTCCTTCCAGCCCATTCCACCACTTTAAACTTAAACCCTGACATACCTATCACACTCTCATACTTCTTCTTTAATTCTGATTTGGGAGTAGCCGGCACAAACAAAACACTAGTCACCTCCCCTCTTGAACCAGTTACCCTTCTTCTCTCTCCTATGCTTCTGTCTCTCTTTCTTCTTCCATGCCTTGGGCCTGTACAGGGGTTGCTCACCACTAGTGTCCATAGCTTTAAGCTTCTTGTACGCGTGGATTGCTGAACTTGTCACCTCAGCTCTGAAACGCTGATTGTAGCCAGAGTGTTGGAGGCGGAGCATATAATCCTCCACGTAACTCTTGGTCACCTCCCAGGTGAGTTCAGGGCTACAGCAGAGAAGGATTCGCAGCACCTCCTGTGTAAGGACAGTTCTCTTTGCAGACCCAGGGAGGGACGAACGCGCAATGACCACCGATCTAGTGGCAACGTCTTTGTAATAGAAGACATGTAGCACCCTGTTCCATTTCTCACCGTCTTCATCTTCTTTACACTAAACCAACATCTTCACGTCGAGAAGTGGAAGCTTTTTGTCGTCATGCAACGAGGGACAGTCTACCTCAAGCTGGATAGACTCATGGATACTGTTCCCTATGCTCCTCACTAGCTCTATGGCATGCATTTCTCTCTCTAGGTTACTAAAACTCTCACTCCTCACCACCTTGCCATCCTGGAGTTTCAACTTCCCGTCAGGAGTTTCCATAATCAAGTTAATGTCATCCACATAGCGTCTGTACATTAACACCTTTAACCCTTCCTCACTCACTCTCCGCATCAACTCACCTCCCACCACGTCATGAAAACTCTCACCAACTCGCCAGTAAGCTCAAGCCCTATAGGACCTCCCTTCCTCTGCCTCTTGACATCCTCACCAAATTGGTACACGTGATGCTTCATGATAAATTTTATCCCTATCTTCAGGGCCTCTTCCAGCATCCTTTTCTCAGTACTCTCGTCAGGGTGAGCTTAGGGGGGTACCATGGAGCAACCCCTGTACAGGCCCAAGGCATGGAAGAAGAAAGAGAGACAGAAGCATAGGAGAGAGAAGAAGGGTAACTGGTTCAAGAGGGGAGGTGACTCTAGTGTTTTGTTTGTGCCGGCTACTCCCAAATCAGAATTAAAGAAGAAGAATGAGAGTGTGATAGGTATGTCAGGGTTTAAGTTTAAAGTGGTGGAACGGGCTGGTAGGAGTGTGAAGAGCTTAGTGCAAAAGTCAAACCCCTTCAAGAAGAGTGAGTGCGATGACAAAGAGAGGTGTATGGTATGTAGTGGTGGAAATTCGAAAGGACAGTGTCATAGAGAGAATGTAGAGTATAAGATTAGTTGTAGTGCGTGTGATTGTGTATATCTAGGAGAGACTGGGAGAAGTACGTACAGCCGGGGGCGTGGCCACATGAGAGATCACAATAACAGACACAAAGATTCTGTGTTATGGAGACACACATCCAGACACCACAGAAATGACGTCACTCCACCACAGTACACCATGGCTGTGACGTCGACACACAACACGGCCCTGTCAAGACAGGTGAGCGAGGCTGTTAACATCGACAACTATGAACCAAGAGCGAAACTCATGAATTCCAAACTCGAATTTGGACACAACAAACGGATACGAGTTTCGCTCACGGCTGCCTCGCTCCCCTCTCAGCAGTAACACAGTCAGTCGCTGATGAGGCTGGGTCATGGTGACAGCGCTACGACACAAGTAAGTGTAAACAATGGTGGATACAGTGATTCCATACGTTATAAAATAATAATGACTAATGGATAGTAATAGCACACAAACAGTAGTTATAATAGCAGCACTAGTAGTAGTAGTAGTAGTAGTGGTGGTGGTGGTGATCGGTAATATTAGTGGTTGTAGTAGTAGAAGCAGCAGTTGTAGTAATAGAAGAAGAAGTAGTAGTATATGTAGAACCATTAGGAGGAGCAATACAAGAAGTGGTTCTTTGTTTATTTTCTCTTCATTTATTTACCCTTTTACCTTTATTTATCCTTTTACCTGCTTATTTGTTGTTATGTTTACTGATTTAACAAATCATGTAAAAACAATGGCGAAAAGAATGTTGTTGTAGGTCTCATAATTGACGTTTTTATCATTGTTTTACTGCTGCGACTGTAATTGCAGTTATTGTAGCTGATGATGATGATGATGATGATGATGATGATGATGACGATGATGATGATTATGCGATGGTGATCACAGTAATGATTACTAAACTGTTCACGAATGGTTGCAAGCTGGATGGTTGCGCAACATCTGCTGGCTTTTGTCCCTCTACTTTGAACTCTTTAGCTCCGTTTATTTCACTGAACATTGATCCTAAAATGCTTTCTGAATTTTTCAACAAAATATTCCTAAGTTTCTTTGCTGTTTGCTCTGGGAGGGCATTTCAGTCAGAACATTGATCAACTTATTCTTTCTAAAATTCCTTTAGCTGTGCAACTCTCTAAGAGCAGACGGTAATAACATCGTTTTGGCTCGGATTTCTGGTCATGTTGGCATTCAAGGCAACAAAAAGATTGTTGACTAATTATCCAAAAATGTCATCAAAGGAAAGCCACATTATCATACCTGACACAAACTTGAAATCTAAAACGCATGGTTATGTAAAACGTCTCTGGCAGTAAGAATGGGATATCCAAATATAAAAACTGTTACCGGATTCGTCCATCTCTTTCAGAGTATCTTTCTTGTTGTTCAGAAACTGAAAGGAAGAAGTATGTTATACGAGGGTAGAAGCTGGCTTGATCATACTTCGTTTGATTAAAAAGAAAAGAAATTCCGTGTTACCCTATGATGTGACTTTCAGTATCAAACACCTGTCATGTATTTTCTGGGAAAGGTATGACATTAAACAGACATGTTTTATCGCAGACTCACAGAAGCTCTTGTTTCGTGATGTTTCTTCAAAAATATGTTCGCTTTCTCGTGAGAAAAGAACACATTTGATTTGATTTGATTTCTGTGCATAGACGATCTCATTGTAGCCGGATAGTTGAATGGTTTTGGTTCTGAATGGTTCTGGCTTGCTCTTAAACATTGACTGATATAGTTTTAAAGTGATGATAGTGTACACATTTTTGGTGGCTTTGTGACATCTAGAGATGACGTACAGTTGTTGGCAAAGCTCTAAGCAACATGAATTAAATTGAACTGATCTGATGGTTCTGAAATTCATTTGCAAAGAGAGAGAGGGAGAGAAAGAGGGAGGGGAGAGACTGGAGAAAAGGAAAAAACAATATTACTTTACTACTCAAGGATAGTAGTACTAAATCAGACTTCAAGGGGATGTTGGTGATGATCACTGTGGTGATAGTGGTGGCAGCGGTAAAAATAGATAGATAAAACAACGATGAAAAATAAGATATAATTACAAGCAAAAAGAAATAGCAGAATGGTGAAGCCATTCCGACAATATCACTGTTTACTGCCGAAAAAAAGTGTAAGATCTTTTCTAGAAGGAGAAATAACCATGTACCTCTCTCTGTCTCTCTCTGTCTCTGTCTCTGTCTCTGTCTCTGTCTCTCTGTCTCTCTCTCTCTCTTTCTCTTTCTCTTCTCTCGCTCTATATGTTGTGTGTGTGAGAGAGAGAGAGAAAATGTGTGTGTGTGTGTGTGTGTGTGTGTGTGTGTGTGTGTGTGTGTGTGTGTGTGTGTGTGTGTGTGTGCGTGTGTGTGTGTGTGTGGAGCCATTTCACCAAGCAAAGAGGGTGGGGGACCGTCCATGTGTCGCATGACCCTTTTAGACCTATTCATCAGTTACCTTTTTAACATACTGAATGGCAAGGTGGGGAGATGACAGTCCCTGGGACATTAAGGTTTATAATTTTCCACGTTCTATATCCTTGCTGAAAAATATCTTTTTCGAGATTTTCTAAACAATCTTCCATTGTAGGGTGGACCGACATATGGTATTCTGTAAAAGGGGAATAATCGTTTGTAAGGAGCTTCCCGTTTCCATGTGTTGAATGTTTATTTTGTAAATGGCTATAGTATTGTTTATACCAGAGTTGGTTGGTATTAATTCGTGAACTACAGACGAAGATAGAAAGGCGAAAGATCACAAAATATTGATTGAACTATGCAAGTGTGAAAACAGCTTTACATCACATCGATGGTGGTTTGTGAGGCATTGCTATGGGATTCTCTGAGAAGTATTATTACTATA
The DNA here is from genome assembly GCA_030674185.1 of Monoplex corrugatus. Lineage (NCBI taxonomy): Eukaryota > Metazoa > Mollusca > Gastropoda > Littorinimorpha > Ranellidae > Monoplex > Monoplex corrugatus. Next base: position 18,365 of record JAPXFY010001089.1, read on the forward strand.
AAAAGCTGTATTTCTTTTCTTTTCTTAAAAAAGAGTTAAACATATTGTTGGTGGCCATATGTTTTGTAAAGTTTAACATGTTGTTGGTGACCATATGTTATGTAAAGTTTGATTAACATAATGTTGGTTGCCATATGTTATGTACAGTTTAACATATTGCTGGTGACTATATGTCACTCTTTTTCACGAAATGAGTCCTAACTCGCAGGCAGCGAAAAGCATAGAGGCCCGGAAAAGGTGTGATGGGTCGATTTTGTCAATGTTTACTTTTCGTCAAAAATGGAATATTTTATCTTTAAATTACAGGTACATGCACTCAGCACTTTAGAATTCAATCGGAAAATGTATTTAAAATGCGTTTTAACCAGATAACGGCATACTTTTTGTGTCAGAAAAAGGGATATATAAATTTAAATAACAAGACAATTACAGTAGGTTTTCCCACCAATGTTTGTGTGCTATTGTGACTTGATGTGTTTTACCATGGTACAGAATTTGGTAAAGATTGGTGAAGTACAAATTCCTGTTGCTAAGGTAAAACTTCGCTGAAGTGGTGAAAACTTTAAAACTTGATTTTCTCAAAATGGCTGTTTGCCATGTTACACACTTCAAACACCCATAACTTCTTTATTTTAGGAGTAGAATAATAAATTCCATATGAAAAGAAAGTTAATAATCTGGACATTTTGAAAATCAGAATATCCTAAAATCTGCTATTTTCACCTAGGACTCATTTTGTTAAAACGGGTCACATATGCTATATGAAAATAAGAATTGTTGTTTTTTCAGTGTTTCTCGTTACAACAATGGTGTGACGGTCGAGGAGATTGTGTCAATGGAGAGGACGAGACCACATGTGAAACAAATTTAGAAGACTGTTGGGAAGAGTTTCTGATGCTATTTCGGCCAGTCTACAGACAGTCTCCTCCAGCTATACTTCGCCTGGACGCACATGGGAATTTCTTTCTTCAAAATATGTCAGTTAAAGCCAACATAAGGATTGAGAAAGTAATTGTCACTACAACTGCTGCTACTACACAACAAATACTAGTACTGCTGCTATTTCTATTGTTACTTGTACTATTACTGCTGCTGCTGCTGATGATGATGTTTGCTGTTGATACTACTACTATTATTATTGCAACTATTTTCACCATCATCGCAACTACTGTTGCTGCTTTTGCTATTGCTACTAGTAGTACTCTTGCTACTGCTACGTGTAATACTTCCGCTAATTCCACTTCTACTACAAGTGCTATTAATATTACTTCAACTACTACTACTACTACTACTACTACTACTACTACTACTGGAGCAGCTGCTGCTGCTGCTACTACTACTTTTACTACTGCTATTACTACTATTCTACTATTACTTCTACTACTATTTTACTATTACTACTACTATTATTTTACTATTACTACTACTACTTCTACAACAACTACAACAACTACTACTACTACTACTACTACTTCTACAAGAACAACAACAACAACAACTACTACTACTACTACTTATACAACAACAACAACAACAACTACTACTACTACTAGTACTACTAATGTCACGAATTTGGAGATCTTTCTTACATGACTGCAATCTGAGCATTGTAACACACACACACACACACACACACATGCAAGCGCGCACTCGTAAACACACAAACGCACAACACAAACGCATGCACACACACACACACACACACACACACACACACACACATACATACATACATACATACATACATACATACATACATACATAAGCACATAAGCACATTTGTGAATAGACGTTAAAAGAAATAACGAACACGAACGAACACATAGGCAAATTAGATAAGAAAAAAACATACATGTAGCAACAAATTCAACACAACAGATTTCAGACGTTTTTTACAGTGTCTAATAGTGATCCGTGCAGAGTTTTGCTAGCATTCATAGAACAAATTTCGTTTGAATATTTGTTTCAAGCCAACCTTCTGATAACATTGGAATATTCTGATGTCGTCTGTTTCAGAAATCAGAAACAGTTTCTTCGAGATGCGTTTAATCAGTTTTGCTCAAGATATGCAACCTGTATTGTCATTTTTCCGTATAATAAAGATGCATGCTTGGGAATATTGTCATTTTTTCCGTGTCATAAAGATGCATATATGGAACATTGTCATTTTACCGTGTCATAAAGATGCATACTTGCCCACGTTGTCAGTTGACCCTGTTGGCCTTGCCAGACTGCCTTCAGAATTTTTGGCATCCACTTCTTTCTTAAACGCATATATTATCATGCCCCCATTTGTTTTTCGCTCAGCCAGTTTTGTTGATCCCAGTCCCTGCCCATCAGTTTGTGTGTGACCTGTTATTTTTCTGACCTTGAGGCTTTCCTTTCCTGCCTTCTGGACTTTCCATTTTCTGCCAGTCTTCAGCCTAGGTGAGATTGATCTCTCAGCCTTATCTGTCAAGACTCTAAGCATGTTTTGAAGCTTAACCTTTCCCACCTTGCACTTCTCGACGTTGGATTTTAGGGATATCTTCAACTTTGCCTGGTGGCAATAAATCCCAACAATAGTAAGATCAAGATGGGACACCAAACCACTTTCTTGTATTTTTGTTGAGTTTAGCCTCCATCAATTCCACAAGGCTAGTGCTGACATCGTATATCTGAAAGGGTTAAACGAGCTTAGGGATAAGCATGAATTACAGGCACCAGACTTGTATTTGCCAGTGAGACCACACCAGTCTGTTACTTTCAGGCTTTCTTCTGCTGTTTGCTTGGTCGCTTAGACGAATGTACACATATTAAAAGAAGATTCAATGGACATGGGAGAAAAAGCATGTTAAACGTTTTTAAATCGAATAATCGACTGGCAAACAATACAGATATTTGTTGTTTTTGATATAATATATAAATGCTTGTTTAAACATACATGCATCATGTTTTCAGGTTGACTGTGCCACGTACTCTGGAGATCCTCCCAGCTCTGACTTTCTTCTACCAACGGATAGAAAGTTGGAAGAGACAGAGTGTCCGGAAACACACTTTGTGTGTCCCGATCGTGCCTACTATTGTATGCCAGTCTTTCTACGCTGTAATGGTGTCAACGATTGTCCAGAAAAGGGGGATGAGGGACATTGTGATGACTATGTATGTCCAGGATATTATCGTTGTCGTCAATCCAAAGTATGTCTGCATCCCTCCCACGTCTGTGATGGCCAGTTCCAATGTCCACAGAAGGACGATGAGTTACTCTGTCAGCTGGAGTGTCCTAAAGAGTGCCTCTGTCACGGTCTTGCTTTCGTGTGTACAAAGATTTTTTTAGCTTTTGGATTCCCTGATCTAAGATACCTAGATGCCAGCAGCAGCAGGCTGACCCCATCACACCTTGCAAACAACAAAATGCTTATTTACTTGACTCTAAGATACTGCAGACTGTATTATATTGGGACACTACATTTTCCCAATCTGATTTATCTAGATCTCAGTGACAATAATATCACAACCATCACCATAGAACATCTCTATCAGTCATCACATCTGGAAAATTTAGTTCTGTCTGGTAATCCTCTGACATCTTTCCTCAGACCACAGGACTCAAAATCCCATATTTTTAAATCTTTGAAGTTCTTAGACCTTTCTCGTGTGACTTTAACAAAGATAGATAACAGTTTGCTGCCAGCTACTCATCTCGAAATACTGAATTTATCTTCATGTAGTTTGAAATGTTTATCTGATTCTGATTTTAGTGCACTAAAAATGCTTCAGGTAATTGACTTGCGAAATTGCTTCATTAGTTCTGTCCCAAAGAAAATTTTCAAAAGCTTTATTGCACTTCAGTCTATTTATGTAGATGACTATAAACTATGTTGCTCACAGATACTTCCAAATGATTTTAATATCAAAAATTGTTATGGGCCTGCAGATTTGATATCAACATGTGATTCTCTTTTAGGAATGACGTTGTATCATGTCTCGTTTCCAGTTTTAACCATCTCTCTTCTATGTAGTGACATTGTTATTTGCATTCTTGTCGGCATTATTGAGAATATGCAAAAGTCCAATGTTTATGTTTTTATTACCCACATAGCGGGCAGTGGTATTATGATGGGACTACACCTGACCATTGTGACAGTTAGTGATCAGATTTACAGAGGGACCTACCTTTGGGAGGACACAGCCTGGAGACACAGTATAACGTGTCAGGTGTCTGGTTTTCTCTTTGTTCTGTCTGCTGACGTGTCTGCCTTCCTCGCCTGTCTACTGACATTTGATCGTTGTGTTGTTTTATGTTTTCCACACAGACAGTTTTCGTTCACCACAGTGTCTGCACATGTTGCCTGTTGTGTCGTGTGGGTGGGATGTATGTTTCTGGCAGCAGTTCCTCTGATAACCGAGGCAGAGTTGTATGGCCAGACAGGTTTGTGCCAGCCACTGACAGCAATGGTAAAAAAACCAACAAACCATGGCTACACACTTGGTGCTGTGCTGAGTTTAATTCTAACTCTTGTTTTCATTAATATTGCCGGAGCATTGTATATTTCTGTTGTAACCAAACACCGAAGCAACATACTAATGTCAATAAAAAGTGCAGTGATTTCACCACACGACGTAACATTAGCACGGCGTGTGTTGTCAATGATAGGATTTGACATACTGTGCAATTTATGGCTATGCATGTTCATGTTACTGACGTCAATGCAGGCACCTTTGTCCAGACCTGTACAGGTGGGAACAGCCATGTTGGTGGCACCAATGAAATCTGCTCTACATCCCTTTCTGCTCCTTTTGGGTCACATACAAGAACAAAAGCGACAAATTCAGAGAGCACGGCTGCTGAAACGCCTTGGGATGAAAACGGCATGTTTTAAATAGCAACAACTGCGCAATGTAATATTGTGTTAAACCACTCGCAAAAATGTCATAAATGACTACTGCCAGTTACACACGACACATTTGTATTGGAATAAAAGTTACTGAAACAATGGTACTTTTCATATCATCAGACATCGCAATGACTATACCATTGACATTCAAAACGTAAAAGAATATTGTTGAAAATGAGGCTTGCGCTGAACAAGAAAGAATACATGCACCACGTCACACACTGACAGATATGAAGTTGGTTATGAAATAATATTTGCTTAAGAAATACAGAACGGCTGCTCATCAAAGCGCAGCATATGGATCACGTTCGCTGAAATGTATTCTGTCAGTTTTTTGTGTGTGTAGAATGGAACAATCATAAATCACTTATGGACATAGATAATAGTATGCTCCTCTGTCACAAAGCACTGAATGCATTGTCAGGTTTTGATGGCATCTTCATGACAAATAACAATAATGTTTGACTGCTGAAAAGTGCAATATCCTGTCTTCTCTGCTCTCTCTTTCTCTCTTTCTGGTGTACAGGCTTGTTTTAAAGTGGACACTAGAAGGAAGACACAAGAGAAGGACTCCAAGAACAACTAGTGAAGAGCAGCAGGTCCTACAATACACATGAGATATCTTACAAGGGCTGGTCCAGAACAGACAGGAATGGCATATATTCGTTGCTGTTTTAGATGTAAATGGTACAATGGGCAGTAAGGCAACCTGCATCTTTGTCTCCTGGGGCAGACAAGAAAGACGTAATGAAAAAACTGACTCCTCTGCAGACATTATTTGGTTTGAAGGTAAAAGGCACACTTCTTTATGTTTTTAAAAGTGCATTATGTTTTACTCCTATTCCTGGCGGTATTTCTAACTTGTAATGAAAATAATTTTATTGAGTGGACTGCAGAGTGTACCCAGCAGGTGTTTATCACGGTGATCATGTCTGAAATATAAATCAAATTACAGAATACAGATGAAATAATGATTTCAGAACCGTAGGACACATCTCATACTTATTCTCTCTCTTTCTCTTTCTCTCTCTTTCTCTCTCTCTCTCTTTCTCTCTCCCTCTCTCTCTCTCTTTCTCTCTCTCTCTGTATGCGTGTGTGTGTATGTGTTTATGTGTGTGTATATGTGCTCGTGCGTGTGTATGTGTGTGTGTGTGCGCGTGCGTGCGTGAGCGCCTATATGTATGTTTGTTTCACTCTCAATCAATCTCTCTCTCTCTCTCTCTCTCTCTCTCTGTGTCTCTCTGTCTCTCTGTCTCTCTCTCTCTCTCTCTCTCTCTCTCTCTCTCTCTCTCTCTCTCTCGCTCTCTCTCTTTGTGACAAAACGTGAAAATGTGTGCGTACGATTTAATCAGTTCTCTTTGGGTGGGTTTTTATCAAATGTTGGTCAAATGGGTGGACTGTTGACGACTCTCGAAAAAGTTTGTTTGGAAGGTAAACCGCCAAGGTTACTGTCATCTGGCAAAAAAAAAAACATTGCCTAAAATCAACACTTTCAAGACAGTCGTGTGCACCACTTTCTCAGTATCTGACAAAAGGAAGTATCTCTCTGTGGAAACAACTGCAAAACTCGTTCTCTCCTTCATAATGTCTCGCATTGACTATTGCAGTTCACTCCTGTCTGGTCTTCCTGCCTCCACTATTCACATCCTGCAGCGCATTCAAAACAATGCTGCACGCCTTGTACTAAAAAAAGAATAAAGCTGACCACATATCTTCTCTCCTGGCACAACTTCACTGGCTCCCTGTATCAAAGCGCATA
>JAPXFY010001089.1:30000-41328 GCA_030674185.1 Monoplex corrugatus
AAGGTGATTATAACAAGGGTGTTGGTGGGTGTAATGATATCCTTGTTGCTTTTATGGTTGTTTATGATGGAAGTAGTGCTGAACGCAGTGAAGATGGCGGTGGCGGTGGTATTGGTAGCGGTGTGTGTGTGTGTGTGTATGTGTGTATGTGTGTGTGTGCGTATATATGTGTGTGTGTGTGTGCGTGCTTGTGTGTGAGTGTGTGTAAGTGTGTGTGTGTGTGTGTGTGCATGTCTTTCTGTGTGTGTGTGTGTGTGTGTGTGTGTGTGTGTGTGTGTGTGCGTGTGTGTGTGTGTGTGTTTGTGTGCATGCGTGCGTGCACGCGTGCTCGTGCATGTGTTTGATAAAAAATACTTGCATCTTTTCTTATATTAAAAATGAAATGATATATTCCAATATTTTATAACAGCAAGTTATCAAGTGATAGTATTTCCTGTATTAAGATAATATGATACATTTCAATACTTTCTTACAATACAATTTACGAAATATTTGATTCACTATCATTTGTAATTAACTACAATTCTTTGTGCTATTATTGACATATGACAATTTTGTCAACCTATCAAAAAATCTCATAGTTTCACAATTTGTTGTGACTTAGATAGTATTCATTGATATTAGCAAATCAAAAGTAATATACAAAAGCCGGTCATAAGGGTTTATCCTTCAAACTGATGTTTTAATTGCTACGTCTCCTTTGTGTTTTCAAGATGTATGATAAGTGTTATAGTCACTGTTCAAATCAGGTAAATGTATTTTCCTTGTTTGTTTATCCAGTTGAAATTTCCTTCCTGCTTTCTCAATTTCTTTGTACACAAGTATCTCGCCTTCACCCAACGCTCCCCCCCCCCCCCCCTTTTTTTTTTGGTTTTGTTTTTTGTTTTTTTTTATTTAAAATATCTTAAGTGACCAGATATTAACTCTATTAAATCAATTACCAACAAACTCCCTCTCTGTCTATCCCACCCTTGAACATATGCATCAACATGGAAAGAATGTTTATCTTTCTTTTACTCATTTTTAAATTGTTTCTCTCCTGCCTGTCTGTCAAATTGATTAAGTGGCAAGTTCTTATAAAATACAGGCTTCCTGCAAATTAACTGCCTATTTTCCCTTTTTTTCACCAAGTTTTCTTTTAAATCTGTATTCATTTTGCTTTCTCTTTCTCCCCCTGTATATATGTATTGTGTATGTGTGTATTCATTGATATTAGCAAATCATAAGTAATATACAAAAGAAGGCGTGGGAGAGAGAGAGAGAGAAAGAAAGAGAGAGAGAGAGAAACAATGTGGACAATTTTACGTACCTCGGAAGCACGATCTCAAGATCAGTGAACATAGACACTGAGGTAGACACACGCATTGCCAAAGCAAGTTCAGCTTTCGGACACCTCAGGGTATCGGTATGGGACAGGAGAGGTATCAAACTGTCCACCAAGCTGAAGGTATACAAGGCAGCCATTCTGCCAACCCTTCTGTATGCCTGTGAGACATGGACCGTAATCGAGCGCCATGCCAAGAAACTCAACCGATTCCACATCAACTGCCTCAGACAGCTCCTAAAGATCACCTGGAAGGATAGAATACCTGACACAGATGTCCTCGATCAGGCCAGAATGACTAGCATTTACACCCTGCTCAGAAGAGCCCAGCTCAGATGGGCCGGACACATCATGCGTATGCAAGACACGCGTCTCCCGAAGAGACTGCTCTTTGGTGAGCTAGCACACGGCATACGCCCGCGAGGAGGGCCAAAGCTGCGCTTCAAGGACACGCTTAAAGCGTCCCTGAAAAACTTCGGTATCGACACCAAGACATAGGAGGCCCTTATACAAGGCCACTCATCATGGAGAAGCTGCGTTGGCGAAGGTGCCGCCTCCTACGAACAAAGCAGGATCAGTGGAGCACAAAAGAAACGAGAGCTGCGTAAATCCCGAGCCAACTCCGAAGTCCACAATCCAGCAGAACACATGTGTCTCATCTGCGGCCGAGCCTTCCGCGCACGAATCGGCCTCATCAGTCACAGCCGGACACATGAATCGTGATTATCCTTGGTCATCGTCGATCACGATGGACGAACAACAACAACATATATATATGTGTATATATATATATATATGTATGTATATATATGGCAGCTTTTTATTACAAAAAAGCCAGTGGGATTGGAAAAATTTGAATCGTCTACTTGATACATTTGGTTTGTGCATGTCACAGGCACACAAATAGACAAACAAATAAATCCACATCGTAAAATCAACCATAAAGCACGTCTTAACAGTTTTTCTTGTTGCCTTGTTGACTGTTTTATATTCTTTTCTCTCTCTTCATTACCTAAAAACACATCTAGGCAAAAATTATTATTTTCCTTGGTGACATTGTTTCTCTCTCTCTCTTTCTTTCTCTCTCTCTTTCTTTCTCTCTCTCTCTCTCTCTCTCTCTCTCTCTCTCTCTCTCTCTCTCTCTCTCTCTCTCTCTCTCTCTCTCTCTCCCACCCCTCTAACAGTTGGGATTGCAGAATTGCTGAGCAAGGTGCTTGCACTCTAAGAGCCTCGTATGTGGATTTTGCATTCTTCTTCATCTCTGTCTCTGTCTCTCTCTCTCTCTGTCTCTCTCTCTCTCTCCCTCTCTCTCTCTCTCTCTCTTTCTCACTGACTCAATCACTCACTCCTTCAGTCATCTCTAACTGCGGGGATCGCGAATCTGCCAAGCGATATGCTTCCACTCTAAGAACTGCGTATGCTCACTTGTCATTCAAAACTTTCCACTGGTGACGTGGGGCTAGTCAACGGTAATTGAAGCAGGTCCTGATATAGCCTGAAAAGCATGGAGTAGCCTTTGACCACAGCACGTGGTGAGTCACCTATAACCTATCAGCCTTTGATGGGCTAAAAGCACTTTCTCTGTACTGTTCTGCATCTTCAGACTCAGACCTCTCAGTCAGAATGACTTTTATTGCCTCACGTAAAAGTGTAAACGCTTTTGTTCGACTGCAGTGAGAGCTACCCGTTCAGGTTTGAGATGCCATTGTTCTCAAGTCTAAAACGGGATGGGGTCAGCTTAAAAATAGCACAAAGGCTGACAGGTTATACATCACTCCTCACGTGCAGTGGTCAACGATTACTCTATACTACTAAGGCTCTAATAGGACCCACTTCAATTACCGTCAACCAGCCTCGCATCACCAGTGGAAAGTTTTGAATGTCTAATCCCCATATGCAGCTGTTATAGTGCGAGCACCTTGCTTGGCAGATTCGCGATCCCCGCTATTAGAGATAATTGATCGAGTGAGAGAGAAGGAGAGAGAGCAAGAGAGAGAGAGAGAGAGACAGACAGACAGACAGACAGACAGAGACAGAGAGAGAGACAGAGAGAGGAAGAGGGAGGGAGGGAGAGAAGAGAGAGAGAGATGTCAATAAGAAAAAGAATTATTTGCCTAGATGTTTTTGTAGGTAATCAAGAGAGAGAACACGTTTAATAAATCAACAAGTAAAATTGTTTAGATGTGCATTATGGGTGATTTTGCGATGTGGATATATTTGTTTGTCTATTTGTGTGCCTATGACATGCACAAACCTAATCTATCAAGTAGACGATTCAGATTTTCCCAATCCCATTAGCTTTCTTTGTATCACAAAAAATCACTTCTGTCCCTCTAATGAGAATGAATTAAATTTACTAATCTTAGGAACCCAAGGTATAGTTTTCAGACGTATACTAACTGTAAGTAGACACAACAGTGTTTTCACCTTCATGATATCATCTTCATGTGTGTGTGTGTGTGTGTGTGTGTGTGTGTGTGTGTGAGTGTGTGTGTGTGTGTGTGTGTGTGTGTGTGTGTGTGTGTGTGTGTGTGTGTGTGTGTGTGGGTGTGTGTGTGTGTTGTGTTGTGTGTTGTGTACGTGCGTATGTGTGTGTGTGTGTATTTAAGCAAATGACTATATACACACACACAAGCGAGTGCACACACACACACACACACACACACACACACACACACACACACACAACACACACACACACACACACACACACACACACACACACACACACACACACACACACACACACACACATACCACAACTGATACCGCCACCACCACCATTCTCACCACCATTAACACTACTGCCATTATAAAAAACAATAGCAACAATACCACAGCACCAAAATAGCCTGCAGAATCGGCCAAGTCAAAACAGCATTCAAGAAGATGACAAGCATTCTTACCAACAAATGCCTATCAATTAACATCAGGAAGAGAGTTCTTGAATGTTATATAGAACCAATACTGTTGTACGGATGCGAGGCGTGGACAGTCAACAAGCAAAGCCAGAACAAGATTGAGACAGCTGAGATGTGGTTTCTAAGAAGAATGTTGAGAGTTCCGTGGACAGCAAAGAAAACAAACGAGACAGTCTTGATGGAGGCAGACACAAGTAGATCACTCATAAGGAAGATTAGGAAAAGACAGGCAACACTTATAGGTCATTTTATGAGGAAGGGGGATTTGGAGCACCTGGTCACAACAGGAAAGCTGGAGGGAAAGAGAGCATCGGGCAGACCCAGGGAGATAATGCTGGATGGACATGCAGAGTGGCTGGGGACGAGGAGGGTGGGGGAGATGCTAGGGGCAACAAGAGATAGAGACAGATGGAAGTCCATGATCGCCAACGCCATGCGGCAGGGCACCTGATGATGGTGACCACAGCACCCACCACCACCATCCTTGTCATAATCACACCTACCACCCCTAACTATATAACATCACGAAACAACAACAACAACCCAAGTGGGCCCTAGTAGCTCAGTTGGTTTGAGCATCAGATTCACATACTAATGGTTGTGAGTTCGAATCCTGCAGTGTGCTACATTAAAATTGGCCTTCTCACTGTCCTATCTTAACATCATTGTTGTTCTGGTGGAGTCAATATAGGATTAGATAAGTCCCTCTTCCCCACTTCCCTGGGATGGTTATTCCCATCGGCCATATCAACTCAGGTGGGTGTCGACGTAAAAACTTAACCAAATCAATCACTCACTCACTTACTCACTCACTCACTCACTCACTCAATCAATCAATCAAAGAACAACCCCAAAAGCGATATGGCTCCTCATTTTATTCCGGCATTTGCTTTAACCATTTTCTCACATCTTATAACAACTACAACAACGACAACAATGACAGCACACTACAACAACTACTACTACTCCAGCAACATATTTTCCCTGTCTGAAGTAATCAAATCATAGAGCTTCTACAGGCAGAGAACGGAGTCGTTATCTCACAGCTTCAAGCTTTGCTGCACAAAGGTTTTAATTGGAAACAGCTGCATTTCAAAGCTTTCATAAAACTTTTCTTCGGTGACAAGCAACTGCTAATTAGTTAGACGAAGGCAGGAGATCGAAAGTTTGAGGCTTTTTTCGGGAGTGTGTGTGTGATAGAAATCTAAATGGCACATGGATTTGATATTTAGAAATGTGATGATTATGGCCTTAGACAATTTGAATGTGCAAGCGTATCTGTGTGAGTGTGTGCCTGCATGCGTGCGTGTGTGGGCACATGTAGCAGCTGAGGCTGAATGAGTTCGTGTATGTGGACGCTGAGTGTTTGTGCGTGTATATGTATATGTATGTGTATGTGTATGTGTCCTTGTGTGTGTGAATGTGTGTTGTGTGTGCGCGCTCGCGTACACGTGCATGTGTATATGAGTACGCGTGCGTGCATGAGCGCTTCTTTAATTTTGATTATGAATTAAATATATAGAACGATAATGGGAATGGTTTGAGCATACTGAATTTTCCCTTCTTGTCAGCTGGCGCCTATGTTGACTTGTTTTAAAGTCCATTTTGATGTGATAGCTTGCTTTAAATGAAACTACTGCTATGACTTCACAGGTACATGTAGTTGGGTTGATATCACCTACTTGTCACCTAGACAAGTGAAAGATAAACGTGGTTCCATAATCCTAAAACCGCTGGTAGGGGAGTGAGGTAGTAGAGACCTCACCACACTCCAATCAGCATTTTTGACGTCTGGTCTCACTCCCATCCTTCTGCTGCTTTACCTTCCTCAGGTCTGAATAATGTTGGTACCCTTCACAACAGGCTTCAGAACTCATTTTGAAAACATCTAAAACAAATAAACGTAATATATATACATAATAATAATAATAATGAAGCATTTGTATAGCGCACTCCTCCAACAAGATGCCAGAGCTCTGTGCACTTAACAGACGTTATCATAAGCAGCAATCCATGATAGACAAGCAACAGTGATGTACAAATCAAGTCAAAATTAAAAATAGTGATAGATAACACATTGGTAACTTGTTATAAAAAACCTAAGCAACATTAAGTTAAGGATAAAGGATCACACACACACACATACATACACACACACACACACACACACACACACACACACACACGCGCGCGCGCGCGCATAGACACAGACACACATACACACGCACTGATTCAATCACTCACTCACTCACATACACACACACAAACCTGAACACAGATATACATACACAAGAGATTAATTATACAATCATTACTAAATAACATGTCACTTAATAAACAACACGAAGCAGCACACGAGACAGCCAAATAAGCTAGACATTAAAGGGTAGGCCAGAAGAATTTAAAGGTTATAGTATTTCTTGAAAAGGTGAGTTTTCAGAGCTTTTTTGAAAGACGGAGTTGATGAGATTTCTCTAATTTCACGTGGAAGGGAATTCCATGTTTTGGGGGCTGCAAAGGAGAAAGAACGTTGTCCAAAGGTAGCAGTTCTGACATGAGGAACGTTCAGTATTTTTGAATCAGAAGAGGAACGAAGTTGACGTGATGGTGTGTATACAGAGAGAAGGTTTGAGAGGTAGAGAGGTGCAGTTCCAGAGAAAAAGGAATGGCAGAGAGTTGAAAGTTTGTAGTCAATCCTTGCTTGGATAGGAAGCCAATGCAGATTTTTGAGGAGAGGTTGTACATGATCATATTTGGATGCCTTCAGTACCATTCTTGCAGCAGAATTCTGAACTTTCTGAAGCTTATCAAGATAATGTTTGGAGCAGCCTGATAGAATTGAATTACAGTAATCTAATTTTGACAAGACAAGGGCAGATACCAGAGTTTTTTTGGTATTAGCTGAGGTGAGATGACGAATTGAACTAATGCGACGTAGTTCAAGATAGGCTGAACGGCACACATGTTTAATGTGTAAGTCGACACTCATGTTCTCTGTCATTTGAAAGCCAAGATTACGAGCAGATGGAGAAAAGGTGACATCATTGCCACAAACTGATATGGACTTAGGCTGCTGATGAGAAGGATGTTTTGATGATGAATGAAGAAATAATGCTTCAGTTTTGTCATCATTGAGTTTGAGTTTATTTTGAAGCATCCAGGATTTGATGTCAAGAATACATTTTTCTAAGGAAGATACTGATGGTGACATGTTGGTTGGAGGAGCAGAGACATACAGCTGAGTGTCGTCGGCAAATGATTGGGAATTGATTGAGTGAGACTTAATCAGGTCTGCAAGAGGTTTTGTATAGAGGATGAAAAGAACAGGTCCAAGCACAGATCCTTGTGGAACACCACAAGTTAAATCTTTGTATCCAGAACAGCAGTCTTTGATGGAAACAGATTGTGTTCGGTGAGACAGATAGGATGTGAACCATTTTAGCACTGTACCAGAGATGCCAAAAGCAAACTGGAGTCTCTTTAGGAGGACATGATGGTCAATGGTATCAAAAGCAGCTGAGAGATCTAGCAGTGTCAAGACAGAAACGTTTCGAGAGTCAAGGCTAAGAAGTATATCATTTGTCACTTTAAGAAGAGCAGTTTCAGTGCTGTGATGGGGTCGATATGCCGACTGAGATGGACTGATGAGTTTATGTTCATTTAGATAAGCGAGAAGCTGTTTAAGTACGATCTTTTCCATGACTTTTGACAAGAATGAGAGATTTGAAACTGGGCGATAATTTTTTAGCGTGTTGGGGTCAAGTGTGGCTTTCTTTAGAAGGGGTTTGACAACAGATCTTTTGAAGGCTGATGGAAAAGACCCAGAGATCAAGGAAGTGTTGATAATGCTAGTTAGAGTTGGAAGTAAATCATCCAAAAACTCGCAAAATAATGGTGTGGGGAGAGGGTCAAGTGCACAAGAAGTGGGTTTTGATTTCAAAATGATGTTCTTCAATTCTGACTCATTTATTGGTTCAAATGCTGTGAATCTGGAGGTAGTGATCTGGTCAGGGTAATCATATGGTGTTGCTACAGATGAGGCTTGATCCAGATCATCACGAATAGTTTTTATTTTTTGAACAAAAAAGTCATTGAAAATATGTGGGAGTTTGGTAGGAGGCAGGGTTGTTGGTAATGGAGAGCCTCCATCACGGCCCAGTAGTTTGTTACAAACTGAGAAAAGATGCCTAGATGACTTTGCGTTGGCAATCTCGTTGTGATAGAAGTCTGATTTGGCTTTTAACACTATGTTAGTGACTTGTCTTTTTGCTGAGTTGAAAATGGATTTTGTTATTGTGATTGGATTTTTTAGCCATGCTCTCTCAGCTTTGCGTTTGTGTGTTTTTGCCGCTTGCAGTTCAGTGCTGACAAGTGGATACCAAGGCTCTAGTTTGTCACGGCGCACTGTGTGATCACGGAGAGGCGCGTGTTTATCTAGTAGACTTAACAGTGTGTTGTTGAGTGAATCAATAGTTGGACATGAATGTGGAGAAATAGACATGTGTAGATCTGCTTGAAAGGCAGATCTGTCAATCTTACGTATATTACGGGACCGTCTGCGTACTGCTGGGTTGGATGGGACGGGAAGACATAGACTACTAACTACACAGAAATGGTCAGACGCCAAGGATTGCGTAACACTGGTTGAGTCTATTATGTTGTCAGTAGGTCGATAAATGACCCAGTCAAGAATGTGACCACGTTCGTGTGTGGGCTCATGGACTGATTGAGAGAGATTAAACATGTCCAACATGCTTTTTAGTCTAGTAGTACAATTATCAGATGAATCAAAATGTACATTAATATCACCCAGAATTACAATAGCACCAGTGAGATTGTTACAAAAATCTAACAACTGTGGAAAGTCATTTAAGAACATTGCATCAGTAAGTTTGTTTTTCCGACTGGGTGGAGGTCTGTATACACACACAAAATGTATACAACAGGATGGTAGATTCAGGGTGAAACGTGCTGCTTCAAAAGATGAGTGGTGGAAGGGTAGAGTTGCCGTGGTAGTTGAATAATGTGAGAGAGAGTTCTTATAGACAAAAGCCAGCCCCCCTGCTCGAGATGGCCGTGGAAATGAATCGAGTGTGTAGTCCACAGGCGTGAGATCACAGCATTTAGCCTCGTCGCCATGTTGCTTTAGCCAGGTTTCTGTGATGAAAAGAATGTCGATATTGTTGTCTGTGATGAATGTTGAGATCTCCGCTCTTTTACTGGGAGTCCCAACAGACCTAGCATTAAACAAAGCGATGTGCAGGTTGTTCACAATTGTTGGGTTCGGAGGTGAAACCAATGGAATTGAAATTAGACTCTTGATGTTAGGTTTAGTCCGGTGCTGGGGGTGATGGCTGTTCTTGTCGAGGTGGAATGGTGACGTCAGGACCGGAATTTTTTTTTTTTTTTTTTTTTTTTTTTTCCTACGTCCTCCTCTATGTGTGCGCCTTTTAGGGAGGTTGACCCCAATGCCACAGTTGCGGAGAGCATCTATGACAGAGGAGTCAAGTGTTGAAGGTGAAATATTCAACAGTTCGCGGCGCGAATAACACAACAGCGGTCGGGCGCCTGTGGTTGTCGGTGGTACGTCACTGGGTAATGGCGGTCGGCGAGCGGTGTTTTGAATCGCAGGCAAATGGAAGATAAGAACATACCACAACAGGCATAGATGATGGCATAAGATGAACGAAAATAGGGTCCAGTTGGTGTTGGGTGTCATCGTGCACGAAAACAAACCACAGTAACGAAGACACAATGAAAGAAAAGAATGCAATTTTCAAACAACAACAACAACAAACACACACACACACACACACACACACACACACACACACACACACACACCACACACACACACACACACACACACACACACACATACACACACACCATATTTTACAGTATGGGTATAGAGTGTAAATGTATAACGAATGTTGTACATGTAAATTTCACTGGCTGTATTTAACAATTAGGCAGTATGGGCAATACAATCATGAAGTTTGGAGTTTGTTTGTTTCAAGAGAGATTCATCGCACTGGGACAGTTCCCTAAGCGCTCTATCCAAAATTGCCAACAATAATCTGGCACTCTTTGACCCTGCGCAAAATCCTATGTGCTGGCAGTGTTCTGAAATAGGTAACGAGAGAGGGGAGGGGAGATAAAAGCCTATGAGAGACTAAACCTGACGCCACCAGAATGATTGAAGCATTAAGACGGACAGTGAACAGACCAGTTTTTAGGCTGTGGGCTGGGATTGAATTCAAGACATCAGAACTTCAGTCCACAGCTATCAAAAGTGGCAGGCAGACCACAAAATATTATGTCGCCCAACCGAGGATTGAACCCACAACCACTGCATTATGAGACAAGACCGATGCTCTGTCAGACAAACGGACAGAGAGAGAGACAGAGACAGACAGACAGATGGACAGAGAGAGAGACAGAGACAGACAGACAGACAGACAGACAGACGGAGAGAGAGAGAGAGAAAGAGAGAGAGAGAGAGAGAGAAGAAAACAGAGACCTCCCAAGATTTAATCCTACCCCACTACAACACAAACACAACAACTTACAACAAATCGAAACCCAAGAAGACGAACTGACAAAATCAAATCAAGTTTTATTTACAATATTATCATAAGCGCAACAAATAAGCACAGATAAAAAAAATCCCAAAACAAATGTACACATCATCATTATCATCAGGCGCCCTGCCGCATGGCGTTGGCGATCATGGACTTCCATCTGTCTCTATCTCTCGTTGCCCCTAGCATCTCCCCCACCCTCCTCGACCTCAGCCACTCTGCAAGTCCGTCTAGCATTTTCTCCATGGATCTGCCCGGTGCTCTCTTTCCCTCCAGCTTTCCCGTTGTGACCAGGTGCTCCAAATCCCCCTTCCTCATAAAATGGCCTATAAATGTTGCCTGTCTTTTCCTAATCTTCCTTATGAGTGATCTACTTGTGTCTGCCTCAATCAAGACTGTCTCGTTTGTTTTCTTTGCTGTCCATGGAACTCTCAACATTTTTCTTGTTCTGGCTTTGTTTGTTGACTGTCCACGCCTCGCACCCGTACAATAGTATTGG
>JAPXFY010001090.1:5000-10000 GCA_030674185.1 Monoplex corrugatus
ACACACACACACACACACACACACACACACACACACACACACGCACACGCACACCCTCTCACACCACACACACACACACACACACACACACACACACACACACACACACACACACACACACACCGTTAGTTGTGAATATGGCCTCTGTATACTTACCAAGAGGCCCAGATTCTGTGAACACTGAATGGTTAAGACACTTTCAAGATCAGGATGACAAGTGGATAATTGGAGGTGATTTTAATGCACATGCCCCATTTTGGGAAAAGTATTGCACAAACATAACAAGCAACAGGTTGATCGAAAATATTGTAGATTCCAATTTATATTTACTTAACAACGGACACGTTACCCGGATCCCCGATATACCAACCCACAGACCCACAGCTATCGACCTCACTTTAATCTCACCATCCCTAGCCCCAAACGCCACGTGGCAAACAGAGGATGACTTGTTGGGATCAGATCACATCCCCATACGTCTTACCCTAAACCATACTACTAAAATAGACGCCATGCCACAAGATAGTTTACCCAAGTTTAATTATAAAAACGCAGACTGGATCAGTTTTAAGGCAATCCTTGAAAAGACAAGAACAGATCTATCTGAAGCAATGAACATAAACGACATGTACGAAGTTTTCTGTAACTCACTGTTAAGAGCTGCTAACATTTCAATTCCAAAACTTACAGTGTCGAAAATAGGAAAACATCATGGAAATGTCTGGTGGAATGAGGATTGTCAAAAGGCAGTGAACGAAAAGAAAGAAAAATACAAAATCTATTTAGCAAACAGGTCACCTGAAAATCATACAGCGATGAAAAGTGCCAACATTAAGTGTAACAGAATCATAGAGCAAGCCAAAGAACAACACTGGACGTCTTTTTGTAAATGTGAAGTAAATGACCACAAAGACACGATAAAGATTTGGGAAAAACTAAAATTAATGAAAAACGGGATTAAGTTGCCATCAATTCCAGTAAAGCTAGAAAATAACCCTTTTCCTAGCTCACTGGAAAAAGCAGAAGCTTTTGCAGACGTGTTTGCTGAGACCTGTCGTGTAGAAGGACTTCCTGTCTCTAGTAGAGACTATAGGGAACGAGAAGAAAAGAAAGATGTATATAAGGATCCTGCCTCTGATAATACTCACTACATGAATGCATCACTCACACTTCAAGAATTAAAAGATGCCATTCAGTCCCTTCCAAGTAAAAAAACGTCAGTTGGACTAGATGCAATTTCCAATGAGATGCTGAAAAATTTACCAGAAAATTTTATAATTTTGCTACATGACATATTTCAAAAATGCTGGAATAGTGGGAAAATGCCCAACAACTGGAAAGAAACGATAGTGGTTCCTGTACTAAAATCAGGTAAATGTAATACCGATCTGAAAAACTACAGGCCAATTGCATTAACATCACACGTATGTAAACTAATGGAGAAAATAATCTTAAAGAGACTGATGCACTATTGTGAAAAGAATAAAATAATACCAGTAAATCAGGCAGGATTTCGAAAAGGCAGGTCACCAGTAGAAATCCTAACAAAGCTAACTACTAACATAAAACAACAATTTGCAAGACGTCAATGTGTTTTAGCTACATTTTTTGATATAACGAAAGCATACGATCAAGTGTGGCACTCCAGATTGTTATTTAAATTTAAAAGTATTGGGCTGACAGGTCACATTTTTGACTATGTTAAGTGTTTCTTAGAAAACAGAGTATTTCAAACGAGGATTGAAAATGTATATTCCACGAAACGAATTCTTCAAATGGGTATCCCTCAGGGATCCGTTATAGCTCCCCTTCTTTTCATGATATTAATGCATGACTTACCCAGTAAAGTATCTAAGCATGTAGTTTTAGCTCAATATGCTGACGATTTATGCATGTGGATGCAGGTAAATATGAAAAGGAAAACTCCTTTGCGCTGTATTAATTATACACGCAAATGCTACCAATTAGAACTTGATAAAATAGCACGATACATGGTAGAAAATGGGTTACATCTATCCCTGGAAAAATCGAAAATAGTTTTATTTAATAATGGAGCTAACCCAGTAAATCTTCCCACTTTCAAACTGGGAGATACTCTTCTTCAGTTTAATGAGTCAATTAAATTCTTAGGAGTTTTTCTTACGGCAAAATTATCTTGGAATCAGCATATTGAATACTTATTAACCAAAGCTCAAAAAAGTTTAAATTTCTTAAAAATAGTTCGCAAACAGGCATGGGGTCAAGATTCATCAACACTTGTTCATCTTTGTAAATCGCTTGTTAGATCTAAATTAACCTATGCCCAAGAAATCTTCTTCAGTGCACCGAAACACTTAATGAAAAAACTGCAGAGCATAGATTGTAAAGGTTTCAAACTTGCACTGGGTCTTCCAATGCATGCTTCCTGTCTTCGCACATATACTGAAATCAAACTGTTGCCACTTGATGAGCAAAGGAAAGTCGCTTCTACTAAATTTTTGTTAAGACACACCACTGTAGAAAACATCTCTGAAACAGAAATTAAACTGAGATCAGATATCGACTTTCCAAAACGAGCTAAATCAATATCTTCACAGGTCACTCTTGCAACATACACATCTGACGTCATGAAAGGTTCAGGAATTGATCTACACGTAGATCCTGTATCTATAAGACCTTCCTTTTCACCAGTACCCAGTTGGGAACTCCAAAGAGCACAATTTGACGTACATCACACTAACTTAAAAAAAGGAGACAATGTAAACTTACTGGCAAGTCAGGTTAAATGTCATATAGACGACTTATATTCCGATCATTTGAAAATTTACACTGATGGATCAGTAATTGAAAGAAAAGCAGGCTCAGCGTTTTTAATACCTGCTCTCAAAATTGAAAAATCTTTCTACATAGGACTTGATAAATCTATCTTTACAGCTGAACTTTTTGCAATATTAATGGCTTTAAACTTTATGATAAGTTTTCCTAGGACAATTTTTCAAACACTTTTTTGCGTGGATTCAAAATCAGTACTTCAGGCTCTTGAATTATCAAAATTACAAACAAGATCAGAAATGATTCTGGAAATTAGTCACTTGATTCATAATTTATCTTTAAGAGGCACTGATATTACTTTCTGCTGGATACCTTCTCATAGTTCTTTTCGTTATAATGATAAAGTTGACAGGGCTGCCAAACGGGGAGCTAATAACTCACCAGATTCAAACAATCTCCAGCTTTCTCTCTCGTTGCACGAGAATTACACTTTAGTAGACAACTACGTCTGGAAGCAGTTCCAATTAAAACAGAAAAAGTATGATAAATGTCACATGAACTTTGAAATTAGCAAAATACTTAAGCAGCTTCATGCCAGCAGAATTATACAATCCCTTATGTATAGATGGAAACTTGATGCATTCAAAACAAAATACACCAAGAACATAGTATGTCTGTGTGGAAAGAAGATAACACATAGTCATATTCTTTCTTGGGTTAAGGTAAAACGACATATTCCAACACTATCTATGAGTACAGTTTCTGATATATTTGCCTCATCATCATTACTGTATGAATTTTTTTGTTAGCCTGTCAAAAAGTCCTATAGCGAATTACCTTTAAAATGTTATTTCACTTGTTCACTGTTATGGTTAGTCAATTATTAGTTTTATTTTTTTCTTCGTTTCTTCCAGATATTTATCAATTTTGTTTGTTAGTTTGTTTAAATCGTTAATTATGGTAACATTATTTGTTAGTTTTACCTTCCCCTCTTCAAAACAGTTGTTTTCTGGATCATCTTTTCTCAAGTTCAAAATTGACAATTTTCAAATATTCTCTTCACTCCTCTTATCACCCCCCCCCCCCCTTTTTTTTTTTTTTTTTTTTTTTGTTGTTGTCTAAAATCACTTTAGTGAATAGACATTAAATCAAAGACCACCACCACCACACACACACACACACACACACACACACACACGACTATGAACTTAGGCCATGAGGCACAACTGTATAAAGCATCAGAAAACCAACAATGACATAAGCTGTGACGTCTCAGCATTTTTAGTACAAGCTTGGGGGTAAACTTTCACTTGAACCATAAAATCGTAGGACATTCAAATACTAAGAGCCTCAATTTTTCTCAATGTCAGTATTATAAGGCAGCACTCATAATCCCTACCTCATTGCTTTACATTCACTAACTTTGAAGAAAGATTTCCATTTTCAAATGGGCAGACTAGAGGCAGCAAGAGCACACACACACACACACACACACACACACACACACACACACACACACACACACACACACACACACACAACACACACACACACACACACACCACACACACACACACACTTTTTTTTTTTCGCTGGAGGTACATGCACCTGTGTGAACTTCTACAGGCACACTCTAACGCGAGAATTCGAGTTCTGCACCAAGCAGGCAAACAGCACTATTGTTCAAATGATTACATTAGAAACACTGTTAATTGACACGTGCTGTGACTGACGCGGCTGGGTCGATAGACGGAATATAACGTTTTCATTTTGTTAATTCGTTTCCTGGACTGGGTTCCCCAGAATTGGCATCGATTGTACATGTATCACTTAATAACTGGGTGATTTGATCACATTTCAAAACTCATATACACAGTGTGCCGAGGATTATGGTAATCACCTTTTATGTGCTTGTACCTTTTGTTTGTTCATCTGTCATTTGAAGTGAACATAATTCTACAATATTGACCTCTGTTTTGATCTGTCAACAAGACACGTCTTAGATAACTACTACGGCTGGGGTATCATACTGATTTACTAATACGACTAATTGAACTAGGGGAGGAAATATTATTACTGAATAGTCTGATAAAGCATTCACAAGAGTCTGCCACGTAAGCGGAACCGTGTTTAATATGAATGCTATTATAGCAAATGGTTGACATTATTTAACAAAAAATAGGTAAATGACATGAACCTCAAATGAACAAGTCAGAGTATCCTTGTTACAATAGATTTTGTTGTTTGTT
>JAPXFY010001090.1:27500-30000 GCA_030674185.1 Monoplex corrugatus
CAGTGGAGCTGACAGAAGCTTTGTACCTGCGTGAAAAGTCATTGTTTAGTATGACCCGTCCAAGTCGCACAAACGCGACCATGGCGGTCATACGGGAAGTCGCTTGATTGCGACCATGGCGGGAAAAGAATTAACTCTCCCAAGTCCCAGTTAAAAGCTTATTTCCTGATTCGACTTTTGGCTGAGTGATTGCATATGTCCAGTGCGGCTCTGCTCGAAGGGAGCTTTGAAAGATTAACTGACAACCTCATCATTAGCTTCTACTGGAAGGTTTTCAGGCTTCAGGCATATGTATATATGTATATCATCAGCGAACGAGTGTGCCAGAGAAATCCGCATTGGAGTTGGGAATTAAAAGTGCATATGGGAATGGGAACACACACACACATACACACACACACACACACGCGCGCGCGCGTGCGCGCATACACATACGCGCAAACACACTCACACACACACACACACACACACACACACACACACACACACACACACGCACACACGCATACACACACACACACACACACACACACACACACACACACACACACACACACACATTCACCTCACTGAACACGCCCCTGTTACGCCCTCTCAGCATTAATTAATTAATTACGTACTTACATGTGGAAGTGCCCAGTAATGCTTCTTCATCGGATGTGCAGCTTGCGCTCCACTGATCGAGCGTGTCGGCGAGCAGGGCGCCAATGCAAACCCTTTCCTCCCTTCTCACCTTATCCACACACACACACACACACACACACACACACATACACACACATACACACACACACACACACACACACACACACACACACACACACACACACACACACACACAGAAAGAGAGAGAGAGACAGAGAGAGAGACAGAGAGAGAGACAGAGAAGTGTGTAACTAAGAAAGTAGTCACAAAAGTAACCCACAGTCGAAAGAGAGACAACGTAAAACACATGCATTTCTAAAACCTTCAGGATATGAGAATCAGACTTCAGCCAGTATGTGGTCGCCAAGTTCATTTTGGAGAAGATTACAGACAATTGCTCAGGACTTACGTGGGGGAGGACAAACGTGGCGGTAGTGGAATTGGTTCCTTTCACCAGATCTCGCAACTGCCGTTCTTACCGTGACTGTACTCGCATGCGCGACTGAAAATAGTCTCAGTCACAGTACGGACCTTCAAAAAAGGGACGATCATGTGTTCACCATGGAAAAATGGGTTAACACCACTCGCTGATTCTGAAAGATCGTACGTTCGAATCACCATCAGTTCTAAATAATTAGTGTGGCTTTATTCACCTTTGACCAGCTACTGAATAGAGTTGAACGTGCCATGGACCCACCCAAGCCATGCATCTATTTATCGGGCACATCATAGGAGCTTTGCTCAGGGTGATGTTCATTTTTAAACGCTGACAACTGACAAAGTTGTCTGTATCTCTCCAGCTGTAACAGACTGTGAAGATTTCAGTGATAAGTGATACTACTAGTGTCCTCAAGGATAGTGAAGAGCTTCCCAGGTTCTAATGCTGGTTTGGATAAGGCATCACCTCATCCTTTTTCTTTTTTTCTTACAAATTGAGTATTGGTTTGAAAACTAGCCTGTCCAATGAGACTGAATTCACGTTACATGCACCACATTAATTTTTTTTGCATTTAATAATAAATTGAAGAAAAAAAGATAATAAAGTAGAGATGTAGCCATATAGACGGAGAAAGAGAGAGAGAGGGACACAGAGAGAAAGAGAGATAGAGAGAGGTCTATCTCTCTCTCTCTCTCTCTCTCTCTCTCTCTCTCTCTCTCTCTCTCTCTCTCCTCTCTCTCTCATTCCACACCACTATCTCTTTTTTTTCCTGCTTTTCATCCAGCCCACAAGGAAACCAGAGAAACGATCGGGAATACACTAATACTGAACTCTCTCTGTCAATATGTCATGAGCTCACTAAGGATTACACAATGCATTAAAAGTTCTCTTTCCATCTCTTTAGCACTCCCAAGTCCTAGTTAAAGCTTCTTTCCTGATTCGACTTTTGGCCCAGTCATTGCATATTGTCCAGCATGGCTCTGCTTCAAGGGAGCTTTGGCAGATTAACTGACAACCTCATCATTAGCTTCTACAGGAAGGTTTTCAGGCTTCGGGCAGATGTATATATGTATATCATCAGAGAATGAGTGTGACAGAGAAATCCGAATTGAAGTTAGGAATTAAAAGTGTATGTGGGGATGGGAACAGACACAGACAGAGACACACACAGACACATGCACAGACACACACAGACACACACAGACACATACACAGACACATACACAGACACACAGAGACACACATAGACACATACACAGACACACACAGACACACACAGACACATACACAGACACATACACAGACACACACAGACACACACACATACACATACACAGACACATACACAGACAGACACACACACACACACCACACACGCACACACACACACACACACACAAACACTCAAATACACTC
>JAPXFY010001091.1:12500-27500 GCA_030674185.1 Monoplex corrugatus
TGTGTCACACACATCCTGTCTCACACCTCCTGTCTCACCCTGTGTCACACACCTCCTGTCTCACACTGTGTCACACATCTCCTGTCTCACACCTTGTCACACCTCCTGTCTCACACCGTGTCACACCTCCTGTCTCACACCGTGTCACACCTCCTGTCTCAGACCGTGTCACACTTCCTGTCTCACACTGTATCACATACCTCCTGTCTCACACCGTCTCACACCTCCTGTCTCACACCGTGTCACACCTCCTGTCTCACACTATGTCACACCTGTCTCACACTGTGTCACACACCTCCTGTCTCACACTGTGTCACACCCCCTGTCTCACACCGTGTCACACACCTCATGTCTCACACTGTGTCACACACCTCCTGTCTCACACTGTGTCACACCTCCTGTCTCACACTGTGTCACACACCTCCTGTCTCACAATGTGTCACACCTCCTGTCTCACACTGTGTCACACCTCCTGTCTCACACTGTGTCACACACCTCCTGTCCCACACTATGTCACACCTCCTGTCTCACACTGTGTCACACCTCCTGTGTCACACACACTTCTGTCTCACACTGTGTCACACACCTCCTGTCTCACACTGTGTCACACACCTCCTGTGTCACACACCTCCTGTCTCACACTGTGTCACACACCTCCTGTCTCACACTGTGTCACACACCTCCTGTCTCACACTGTGTCACACACCTCCTGTGTCACACACCTCCTGTCTCACACTGTGTCACACACCTCCTGTCTCACACTGTGTCACACACCTCCTGTCTCACACCGTGTCACACACCTCCTGTCTCACACTGTGTCACACCTCCTGTCTCACACTGTGTCACACACCTCCTGTTTCACACTGCGTCACACCTCCTATATCACACTGTGTCACACACCTCCTGTCTCACACTGTGTCACACACCTCATGTTTCACACTGCGTCACACCTCCTATCTCACACTGTGTCACATACCTCCTGTCTCACACTGTGTCACACCTCCTGTCTCACACTGTGTCACACACCTCCTGTCTCACACTGTGTCTCACACCTCATGTCTCACACTGTGTTTCACACTCCTGTCTCACACTGTCTCACACTGTCTCACATCTCCTGTCTCACACTGTCTCACACTGTGTCACACACCTCCTGTCAAACACCGTGTCACACACCTCCTGTCTCACACTGTGCCACACCTCCTGTCTCACACTGTGTCACACACCTCCTGTCTCACACTGCGTCACACCTCCTATCTCACACTGTGTCACACACCTCCTTCTCACACCTGTGTCACACCTCCTGTCCTCACACTGTGTCACACACCTCCTGTCTCACACTGTCTCACACCGTACCTGTGTATCCTCACACTGTGTCACACACCTCCTGTCTCACACTGTGTCTCACACACATCCTGTCTCACACTGTGTCACACACCCTTCTCACACTGTGTCACACACCTCCTGTCTCACACTGTGTCACACACCTCCTGTCTCACACTGTGTCACACACCTCCTGTCTCACACTGTGTCACACCTCCTGTCTCACACTGTGTCACACCTCCTGTCTCACACACTGTCACACCTCCTGTCTCACACTGTGTCACACACCTGCTGTCTCACACTTTGTCACACACCTCCTGTCTCACACTGTGTCACACACCTCCTGTCTCACACTGTGTCACACACCTCCTGTCTCAAACTGTGTCACACACCTCCTGTCTCACACTGTGTCACACACCTCCTGTCTCACACCATGTCACACACCTCCTGTCTCACACTGTGTCACACCTCCTGTCTCACACTGTGTCACACACCTACTGTCTCACACTGCATCACACCTCCTATCTCACACTGTGTCACACACCTCCTTTCTCACACTGTGTCACACCTCCTGTCTCACACTGTGTCACACACCTCCTGTCTCACGCTGTGTTTCACACTCCTGTCTCACACTGTCTCACACTGTCTCACATCTCCTGTCTCACACTGTCTCACACTATGTCACACACCTCCTGTCTCACACCGTGTCACACACCTCCTGTCTCACACTGTGTCACACCTCCTGTCTCACACTGTGTCACACACCTTCTGTCTCACACTGCGTCACACCTCCTATCTCACACTGTGTCACACACATCCTGTCTCACACTGTGTCACACCTCCTGTCTCACACTGTATCACATACCTCCTGTCTCACACCGTCTCACACCTCCTGTCTCACACCGTGTCACACCTCCTGTCTCACACTATGTCACACCTGTCTCACACTGTGTCACACACCTCCTGTCTCACACTGTGTCACACCCCCTGTCTCACACCGTGTCACACACCTCATGTCTCACACTGTGTCACACACCTCCTGTCTCACACTGTGTCACACCTCCTGTCTCACACTGTGTCACACACCTCCTGTCTCACAATGTGTCACACCTCCTGTCTCACACTGTGTCACACCTCCTGTCTCACACTGTGTCACACACCTCCTGTCCCACACTATGTCACACCTCCTGTCTCACACTGTGTCACACCTCCTGTGTCACACACCTTCTGTCTCACACTGTGTCACACACCTCCTGTCTCACACTGTGTCACACACCTCCTGTGTCACACACCTCCTGTCTCACACTGTGTCACACACCTCCTGTCTCACACTGTGTCACACACCTCCTGTCTCACACTGTGTCACACACCTCCTGTGTCACACACCTCCTGTCTCACACTGTGTCACACACCTCCTGTCTCACACTGTGTCACACACCTCCTGTCTCACACCGTGTCACACACCTCCTGTCTCACACTGTGTCACACCTCCTGTCTCACACTGTGTCACACACCTCCTGTTTCACACTGCGTCACACCTCCTATATCACACTGTGTCACACACCTCCTGTCTCACACTGTGTCACACACCTCCTGTTTCACACTGCGTCACACCTCCTATCTCACACTGTGTCACACACCTCCTGTCTCACACTGTGTCACACCTCCTGTCTCACACTGTGTCACACACCTCCTGTCTCACACTGTGTCTCACACCTCATGTCTCACACTGTGTTTCACACTCCTGTCTCACACTGTCTCACACTGTCTCACATCTCCTGTCTCACACTGTCTCACACTGTGTCACACACCTCCTGTCAAACACCGTGTCACACACCTCCTGTCTCACACTGTGTCACACCTCCTGTCTCACACTGTGTCACACACCTCCTGTCTCACACTGCGTCACACCTCCTATCTCACACTGTGTCACACACCTCCTGTCTCACACTGTGTCACACCTCCTGTCTCACACTGTGTCACACACCTCCTGTCTCACACTGTCTCACACCTCCTGTCTCACACTGTGTCACACACATTCTGTCTCACACTGTCTCACACACATCCTGTCTCACACTGTGTCACACACATCCTGTCTCACACTGTGTCACACACCTCCTGTCTCACACTGTGTCACACACCTCCTGTCTCACACTGTGTCACACACCTCCTGTCTCACACTGTGTCACACCTCCTGTCTCACACTGTGTCACACCTCCTGTCTCACACACTGTCACACCTCCTGTCTCACACTGTGTCACACACCTCCTGTCTCACACTTTGTCACACACCTCCTGTCTCACACTGTGTCACACACCTCCTGTCTCACACTGTGTCACACACCTCCTGTCTCAAACTGTGTCACACACCTCCTGTCTCACACTGTGTCACACACCTCCTGTCTCACACCATGTCACACACCTCCTGTCTCACACTGTGTCACACCTCCTGTCTCACACTGTGTCACACACCTACTGTCTCACACTGCATCACACCTCCTATCTCACACTGTGTCACACACCTCCTTTCTCACACTGTGTCACACCTCCTGTCTCACACTGTGTCACACACCTCCTGTCTCACACTGTGTTTCACACTCCTGTCTCACACTGTCTCACACTGTCTCACATCTCCTGTCTCACACTGTCTCACACTATGTCACACACCTCCTGTCTCACACCGTGTCACACACCTCCTGTCTCACACTGTGTCACACCTCCTGTCTCACACTGTGTCACACACCTTCTGTCTCACACTGCGTCACACCTCCTATCTCACACTGTGTCACACACATCCTGTCTCACACTGTGTCACACACCTCCTGTCTCACACTGTCTCACACCTCCTGTCTCACACTGTGTCACACACCTCCTGTCACACTGTGTCACACACATTCTGTCTCACACTGTGTCACACACATCCTGTCTCACACTGTCTCACACACCTCCTGTCTCACACTGTCTCACACACATCCTGTCTCACACTGTGTCACACCCTCCTGTCTCACACTGTGTCACACCTCCTGTCTCACACTGTGTCACACCTCCTGTCTCACACACTGTCACACCTCCTGTCTCACACTGTGTCACACCTCCTGTCTCACACTGTGTCACACACCTCCCGTCTCACACTGTCTTTCTTTCCTCCTGAAAACTTTTCTGTCTGCTTATCCAAGGACAAAGTTTCAATCTTTTGTTTTGTTTTGTTTTGTTGTTGTTGTTGTTGTTGTTGTTGCTGTTGTTGTTGTTGTTGCTTCTTTGTCTTTGTTTTTGTTCTTGTCTTGTTTTAGCGAAGATCTTTTATTTATTTATTTTTTTTGGTGTTTGCTCGTCTCTTGTTTTTTCTGTGCCTTTTTTTCTTTTCTTTCTTTTTCTTTTCCTGTCTTAATTTCACACACTGTAGCAGTTTATCGATCAAATTTCTTTTCCTTTCTCCGTTTTTGGTTTTTGTTTTGTTTTTGTTTTTTCTTTCTTACTCCCTTTGTTCTTTCTAAGGGTGTTTTTTTTTTCTGTGTCAGAATTACATTGTCTGCATGTCCTCTCTGTCTGTCTGTCTGTCTGTATCTGTTCCTTTAGCTGCTTAACTTTCTGTCTCTTGTTTCTTCTTGTCTTCGTCTGTCTGTCCGTATGTATCTGATTGTGAATATTTATCAGTGTACTTCCCTGTCCCGTTTTTAGTCATGTCTCTGTCTGTCTTCAATTTTGTGGGTTAGTCTTCTGAACTGATGCAGTCTGAGTTTAAAGAGTACGGAGCCATATTGGAACAGTGCTTCTTCCTTGACTTTCTTGAAGTGAAAAGCAGTAGTATATTGAGCCCTGTATCATCATATGCTGTCTATAATTTTCCATTGCTTTTATTCTTTCTCCCCATTTATAACCATGTGTGTGTGTGTGTGTGTGTGTGTGTGTGTGTGTGTGTGTGTGTGTGTGTGTGTGTGTGTGTGTGTTGTGCGTGCGTGTGTGTCTGTTCAACGCTTAGATTTGATTTTTATCAAGATTTTGCGCTATATAAATATTGTAATTATTATTATTATTATAATCTAAACTGAGACTGATTAGGAACATTGGTATGAAATGTCAACTAGATTTTGGATGCTCAGGCAACACTTAAGTCAGCTTGACCTAGGACAGATATTGCATAGTGTAAAGTCCAGGAGTCGTTCACAGGTAAACTAGAACTACAACCACTCCATGAAACTCTCAACATTCTTCTTAGAAACCACATGTACAGCAAAGAAAACAAATGAGACAGTCTTGATGGGGACAGACACAAGTAGATCACTCATAAGGAAGATTAGGAAAAGACAGGCAACATTTATAGGCCATTTTATGAGGAAGGGGGATTTGGAGCACCTGGTTACAACGGGAAAGCTGGAGGGAAAGAGAACACCAGGTAGACCCAGGGAGAAAATGCTGGACGGACTTGCAGAGTGGCTGGGTACGAGGGGGGTGGTAGATATGCTAGGGGCAACGAGAGATAGAGACAGATGGAAGTCCATGATCGCCAACGCCATGCGGCAGGGCACCTGATGATGATGATGATAACCATTCCATCCAACACATGACTAACGTCAACAGACACATAGTTCTATGATCGTCTGTTGATCATCAAAAGTTTTCTGTATGAAAACAAAACTATCATCATCATCATCATCATCATCATCATCATCATCATCATCATCATCATCATCATCATCATCCGGTGCCTGCCGCATGGCGTTGGCGACCATGGACTTCCGACCATCTCTATCTCTCGTTGCCCCTAGCATCTCCCCCACCCTCCTCATTCCCAGCCACTCTGCAAGTCCGTCCAGCATTCTCTCCCTGGGTCTACCCGGTGCTCTCTTTCCCTCCAGCTTGAAAAAACACTCTACAGATCAGATTCGCTGTTAACTTTTTGAATCACTGCATAGTGTGCGTGAATTCAGCTTATAATATCTAAGCTTAATATATGAAATAAAATGAAATGACAGTTTATTTTCTCATGGTACAGATATCAGCACACAGGCAAACTCACACATCTGCCATTGTCTATCACGTGTGGATCAAATAGAATCGGTGAAATTGAAAAACAACAAAAACTCCTTCGTGTTTTTATTTTGATGTACTTATATCTGTCTATCTGTCTATTTATCTATCTGTCTATCTGTCTATCTATCTATCTATCTATCTATCTATCTATCTATCTATCTATCTATATATTTATCTGTCTATTTATCTATCTATCTGTCTATCTATCTATCTGTCTATTTATCTATCTAGCTATCTAGCTATCTATCTATCTATCTATCTATTCATCTATCTATCTATCCATCCATCTATTTATTTATCTATCTGTCTATCTATCTATATGTCTGTCTGTCCATCTATCTATCTGTCTGTCTGTCTGTCTGTCTATCTAACTATATATCTGTCTGTCTGTCTGTCTGTCTATCTATCTATATATGTGTGTGAGTGTGTGTGAGTGCGTGCGTGTGCCTGTGGATTGCTATAACTGTCACACCAACAGTGATACCAATGTATCATGTTTTCGCTGCGACGAATTTGTCGATAAATGTGTTCGTATATCAAGCAATGCAAACTGTCTGATAGTGTGTTACTTGATGAAATTTGTGTTTGATGGTTTTGATTTTATGAAGCTGATATGGTGGGGTTCACACACACACACACACACACACACACACACACACACACACACACACATACACACACACACGCACGCACACACACACATACACACACACACACGAACACATACACACACGTACGCACACACACACACACGCACGTACACACACACACACACACACACATACACACAGACACGCACGCACACACACACACACACACACACACACACACAAACGCACGTACACACACAGACACACACACACACGCACGTACACACACACACACACATACACACAGACACGCACACATACACACACACACCCACACACACACACACACACACACACACACACACACACACACACACACACACATACATAATAGAAAAGCAAAGCAAAGAAAACCCAAGCTGCATTAACTGTGAATAACAAACTATCCTGACAAAAACGATACAAAACAGAGGGAAAAACAGTTTTAAACAATGCACAGCAACAACCACAGCAACAACAACCACAGCAACAACAACAATAACAGCAACAACCACAGCAACAACAACAACCACAGCAACAACAGCAACAACAACAATAACAGCAACAACCATAGCAACAACAACAACGACAGCAACAACAGCAACAACCACAGCAACAACAACAACAACAGCAACAACACAAGCAACAACAACAGCAACAGCAGCAGCAGTAACAACAACTGCAACAACAACAACAACAACAACAACAGCAACAACAACAGCAACAACAACAACCACAACAACAGCAGCAGCAACAGCAACAACAGCAACAACACAAGAAACAACAACAGCAACAGCAGCAGCAGTAACAACAACTGCAACAACAACAACAACAACAACAGCAACAACAAAATCAACAACAACAACAATGACAACGACAACAAGAACAGCAACAACAACAGCAACAGCAGCAACAACAAGAACAGCAACAACAGCAACAACAGAAACAACAACAACAACAACAACCACAACAGCAGCAGCAACAAGAACAACAAAAACAACAACATTAACCATAACCACAACAGCAACAACAACAGCAATAACCACAACAGCAACATCAACAACAACAATAACAACAACACAACAGCAACAACAACAACAACAACAACAACAGCAATAACAGCAACAACAACAACAACAGCAGCAACAACAACAACAGCAACAACAACAACAACAGCAACAATGACAACAACAACAACAACAAAAACAGCAACAACAACAACACAGCAACAATAACAGCAACAACAAAACAACAACAACAGCAATAACAACACAACAACAACAACAGTAACAACAACAACCACAACAACTGTCGAATCAACCGAACAAACAAGGAAGCAAAGAAGGACACAGCGGTGACAAATGGTGGTTTTTTGTTTTTTGTTTTTTTGTTTTGTTTTGTTTTGTTGTTGTTTTATGTCCTGAATGTTTAAATATTTATTATTTATTTATTATTTATTTATTGAATGCATCACATTTCACATGGAACTTTTCACATGAGGAAATTGACAAGCGAGACATGCACACTGACATGCAGTCAGGTCATTGTCAAGAAATCGAAATCAGCAGTTTCCACCAGACACACAGTTCTGCCAGAACGTTGGAAATGTGATAAGAGAGAGAGAGGGAGAGTGAGAAAGAGAGAGACAGAGAGAGAGAGAGAGACAGACAGACAGACAGAGAGTGAGAGAGAGTGAGACAGACAGACAGACAGACAGAGACATACAGACAAACAGACAGACAGACAGAGAGAGACAGAGAATAGATAGAGGCAGAGACAGACAGACAGAGACAAAGACAGAGAGACAGACAGACAGACATACAGACAGAGAGAGACAGAGACAGAGACATAGATAGAGAGAGACAGAGACAGACAGAGACAAAGACAGAGAGACAGACAGACAGACAGCGAGACAGAGAGACAGACAGACAGAGACAGAGGCAGAGACACACAGACAGAGAGTAGAAAGAGAGAGAAAAGAGAGAGAGAGAGAGACAGAGACAGACAGACAAACAGAGAGACAGAGAGAGACATAGATAGAGAGAGACAGAGACAGACAGACACAAAGACAGAGAGACAGACAGACAGACAGCGAGACAGACACACAGACAGAGGCAGACAGACAGAGACACACAGACAGAGAGTAGAAAGAGAGAGAAAAGAGAGAGAGAAAGAAAAGAGAGAGAAAGAAAAGAGAGAGATAGAGGGAGAAAGACAGAGAGAAGAGACAAGAGAAAGAGAAATATAACAGAAAAGAGAGAGGGAGACAGAGACAGAGAGAGAGAGACAGAGAGAGATTGACAAGTAAACTGCACCATTCTAAGTTTTGTGATATTCTGTTCTATTTCAGTAAATGTCAACGCACAACGGGACCATGATTAATGACCAGTTGGAATTTCCGTGTGCGTGTGGAAGGAGATTCACCACCAAACGCGGCATGAAGATCCACAGGACAAAAATGGGCTGTTTGAAGACACATACGAACCAGCAGCAGCGCACTGCGATAGCAGGTGAGACGTTGGAAGACCAAGGCCAGGAATTAAACCATAGTGCCAAGGACATCCACGCTGACGGTTCTGATGCGGATTTTGCACAAGCTCTTAACGCCAAACGTGGAAAACTCAATTTGCCGCCTGCCGGTGCAAAAGAACAATGGGAGAAATTAGATGAGGAACTTGTCCTTAAGCTGAATGCGCTAATAGGGAACAGTACGCTGGAACACAAACTTGACACATACGGAGACATCATATACTCTATCTGCAGGGACACTTATGGAGTGAAGCAGCCAAAGACAAAAACGCCTCCCCAGAAATCCAGAAGACAGCAACAGATGGAGAGCATCCGGAGGGAGAAAAGGAAGCTTAAAAAGCGAATGAAAACTGCCTCAGAATTCGAGAAGCAAGGGCTCCTGGAACTCTGGAAAGATCTGAAGGCCAAACACAATGCTCTCAGCAAAGTGGAATCAGCAAGGCGAAGAAAGAGCAAAAAGAAGAAGACTCAAGATCGTTTCTTCAAAGATCCCTTTGACTTTTCAAGAAAGCTGTTTGAACAACCCAAATCAGGAACTCTCACAGTGGGCAAGGAAACCCTAGAGCAGCATCTCAGGGAAACATATTCCGATTCTCAGCGCGAGGCACCACTTGAAATCCAGAATCTGGTTTGGCCTGCAGCGCCAGAAGGAAAATTCAATAACAAACCACCAACACTGGATGAAGTGAAGAACGTAGTAAAGAAAGCCAGAGCCAAGTCAGCACCTGGACCAAACGGAATACCATACCTGCTCTACAAGAAATGCCCAAAAGTGCTCGAGTGGCTCCACAAGATGATTCGATCAGCATGGAGGAACCAGAAGATCAGCGACCAATGGATGAGAGCTGAAGGAGTGTACATTCCGAAGGAGCAGAACTCCAGCAGCATCAATCAGTTCAGGCCAATATCACTTCTGAACGTCGAGGGGAAAATCTTCTTCTCTGTTATGGCAGCAAGATTGACAAAATACCTGACTGAAAACAAGTATCTGGATATGTCAGTCCAAAAGGGAGGCATACCAGGAATGCCTGGATGCTTGGAACATGCCACGTTGATTTGGGATGCCATCCAAAAAGCAAGAACAGAGAAGAGAAACATTGACGTAGTTTGGCTTGATCTGGCGAATGCATATGGATCAGTTCCACACGATATGATCCAGCTGGCTCTTGAAATGTATCACATCCCAGAAAACATCCGAACAATGCTGAGGAAGTATTTCCAAGGGTTCTCAATGCGGTTCTCTACCAAAGAATACACCACGGACTGGATAGACCTAGAGGTGGGCATTGCAATGAGCTGTGCAATCTCTCCCATACTGTTCGTGTTGGCAATGGAAGTCATCTTGAAAGCTGCAATGAAGAGTTCAGGTCCAGTGAATCTGGGAGATGGATACCAGATGCCTCCTCTGAAAGCTTTCATGGATGACACAACAGTCTTGTCCACGGATGAGGAAGAGACACACCAAATCTTAAAGCAGCTGGATGAGCTGGTGGCCTCTTCAAGAATGAGGTTCAAACCTAAGAAATCCCGAAGTCTCTCACTGCGAAAAGGAAAAGTGGCAGATTCAGTCAAATTCATGGTAGCCAACCAAGCCATCCCCACTGTCACAGAAGAGCCAGTAAAAAGTCTCGGAAGATGGTATGATGACTCCCTGAAAGACACACAAAGGGGATGTGAAACCAAGCAAACAGCAGAAGAAGGCCTGAAGAAAATAGATAACTGCGGACTGCCAGGCAAATACAAAGTCTGGTGTCTACAGTTCATGCTGATACCAAAGCTGCTGTGGCCACTGCTAATCTATGACATTTGCACCAGCACAGTGGAAGCAATGGAAGCCAAAATCAACAAATACACAAGAAAATGGCTCGGTGTCCCACCTGGTCTCACTGATGTTGCATTCTACTGTCGTCAAGCAATGCTGAAGCTACCTCTCAAATCCATAGTGGAGGAATACAAAGTTGGAAAAGCAAGACTGTTGAGCATGCTGGAGGAATCGGAAGACAATATCGTGAGATCAGTTCATCCAAAGCTGAGAACTGGTAGAAAGTGGAAAGTCCAAGAGGCTGTAAACAATGCCAAGAGAAACCTCAGCATCAAAGAAATAATTGGACACACGCAAACCAACAGACAGGGACTGGGAGCAACAAAAATGCAGTGGTGGTCCAAAGCCAAAGGGAAGGAAAAAAGAGACATGATCATATAGGAGTTGAAGGAAGAAGAAGATGTCAAAAGAGTGCAGAAGGCAGTCCAGCAAGGTCAACAGGGGCAATGGACAACATGGGACAGTGCACTCCAAAGAAGTCTCAGCTGGAACGATATGTGGCACATGGCTCCTCTAAGGATAAGCTTCCTCCTCAGATCTGTATATGACCTGCTCCCCTCGAATGCAAACTTAGTGAAATGGGGGAAAGCAGACGACCCAGCATGTCCGCTCTGTCAGAAGAAACAAACAGTGGAACATGTCCTAAGCTCTTGCAAAGTAGCGCTAGCCCAAGGAAGGTATACATGGAGGCACAACCAAGTTCTGAAAGTGATCACAGATGTGGTTAGCGAAAAAACCATGACCCCAAACGCACCAATTGCTATGACAACGTTCTACAAAGCAGGAGGGAAACAGGTCTGGCCCGAAAGGGCTATGACAACCAGCACATTGCCAAAGGGTCTTCTGGATGGAGCAGTCGACTGGGAGTGTACAGCAGACCTCCCAGAGTGGAGAAATTACCCAGATGTCATCAGCAAGACAGGCATGAGACCAGACATCGCTCTCCACTCTGACTCCTCGAAACAAGTGATTCTGATAGAACTCACTGTGCCATAAGAAAGCAGAATGGAAGAAGCACATATCTACAAGACCGAAAAATACGCCGGTCTTGCCAGCACCCTGAAGAAAGCAGGTCTGCGGGTCAAAATCTTCGCCATAGAGGTCGGGGCAAGAGGGTTTGTGGGCACCTCCGCTTATGATCTCATGAAACAACTCGCCATTTCTGGGAAGAAGAGGACTAGAGCCCTTAAAGCGATGGCAGAGGCAGCAGAAAGGAGCTCAAGCTGGATCTGGGCAAGGAGGAACCAAAAAAGTGAACTTCATAAGGATTAAATTCCCTACAGATGATGTGTGCCCCGTTAGCACATTGGTAAAACCGCGTACCGCAGTTCTGAAGCGCAGAATCGCCCAGGTTCGATCCCCGGCGTGGGGGAAAAAAAAAATAGACAACAGCAGAAGGGCATCCAGGAGTCATGACCTGGATGTGGCCCGGCCCCCCGAGAGTGTAAGGAATTCAGGGCCGAAACACTTGTCTAAAGGGGGTTACTTCTCTGAAGACCTTCTGTTGTCTAGCTCTCCCTAGAGTTTCTTTCTACCCAACTCAAGTTTGTACACTCTTTTGTTTCTTTGATTGTTATATATTTTAGGAAATGATTTGATCTGTTTTTTTCCTGTTAGTTTTTTCAATGTCTTTGTTTTCATGTCTCGTCTGTGGATTTATTTTTTGTTTTAATTCTTCAGTCGACGTCAAATGAGTCAGTTTAAAGATATCGAATGTTTCAAACATTTTTGTTTCTTATTTCACTAAAATAATTTCCAGTTGAATTTAAGCTTAAAATAATCCTTGTAAGTATAATGTTACTGATTTTTTTTCTTTTTCTTTCTTTTATTTATTTTGTTTTGTTTTATTTTGTTTTGTTTTGTTTTGTTTGTTTTGGTTTGGTTTGGTTTGTTTTGGTTTGGTTTGGTTTGGTTTGGTTTGGTTTGGTTTGGTTTAGTTTGTTTTGTTTTGTTTTGTTTTGCTTTGTTTGTTTTGTTTTGTTTTGTTTTTTGTTTCATAATCAAAGGACATAACTCTTGAGAATTATCTCCGATGTTGTATAGAACTTCTCAAATCTAACACAGTTTGCTCTACCCATTCAGCTAGCATAGAAGCTGATACAAAGTACAAAAACAGTAAGCTCAGAACACTCCTCTTGTTTTGTTTTGTTTTGTTTTGTTTTGTTTTGTTTTTTGTCGTAACGTAGCAATGGCGTCTCACTGTTGTTATCGATGCTTGTCATAGTAAGAAACATCAGTGTAAGTAATTCAAAACAAAACAAAAAGAACACACAGGCACTGTTCTCATTATTAACACCTGTCATCAGACATTACACTTTTCACGAAATGACTGGTTCTAAAGTCGCAGAGTTTGTCTGGAATATAAACCCCTGGCTTTTGTTACAGGTACGTGCAAACAGACAGGCAAGCAGAAAAACAGATTTACGAAAATCAGAAAGACAGACAGACAGACAAGCTAAAAACAACAGCAACAACAACAACAACAAAAACTAAGGATTAACTCTTGGAAAACGAAATATACACAGAATGTATGTATTTGTTCAAAAACATTATCAGTCCACCATCTGCTCTTTGAATGTCCTATCTTACTTACGACATATAGAAATAACAATCTTGATTTTTCATGTACTGACGCTAGAGATATCCTTTACAACAAAAATAATGATATTATTTCGGTAGTCCAGCTGATTCTCAGATCCCCTGTTGGCAGATTGTTATGAAGGGTTAATTAATTGTTGCATGTTATTATTTGACACTGTTAATTCATTGTTCTGAATTATTGATTGCACTTGTTCCCCTTCTTACATTCAAACTTCTACTACCCTTCCCCATACTCATCCTCCACCTCACCTTTTTTTTTCCCTTTGTATATGTGTGTGCGTGCTTGTGTGTCTAAAATCACTATTGTGAACAGACATTAAATAAAAGATTAATTCAACAACAACAACAACAACAACAACAACATAAAAACACAAGGTAATAAACCCTTTGCTGTTGTAGTCTGTCAAACAAGTCCAAGCTGTAAACAACAACAACAACAAAAACAACAACAACAACAACATAAAAACACAAGGTAATAATCCCTTTGCTGTTATAGTCTGTCAGTCAAGTCCTACATGATCATTGTCTGTTGTAGTCTGTCAGTCAAGTCCATCATGATCATTGTCTGTTGTAGTCTGTCAGTCAAGTCCATCACGATCATTGTCTGTTGTAGTCTGTCAGTCAAGTCCTTCATGATCTTGTCTGTTGTAGTCTGTCAGTCAAGTCCATCATGATCATTGTCTGTTGTAGTCTGTCAGTCAAGTCCATCACGATCATTGTCTGTTGTAGTCTGTCAGTCAAGTCCATCACGATCATTGTCTGTTGTAGTCTGTCAGTCAAGTCCATCATGATCATTGTCTGTTGTAGTCTGTCAGTCAAGTCCATCACGATCATTGTCTGTTGTAGTCTGTCAGTCAAGTCCTTCATGATCTTGTCTGTTGTAGTCTGTCAGTCAAGTCCATCATGATCATTGTCTGTTGTAGTCTGTCAGTCAAGTCCATCACGATCATTGTCTGTTGTAGTCTGTCAGTCAAGTCAATCACGATCATTGTCTGTTGTAGTCTGTCAGTCAAGTCCATCATGATCACTGTCTGTTGTAGTCTGTCAGTCAAGTCCATCACGATCATTG
>JAPXFY010001091.1:30000-32500 GCA_030674185.1 Monoplex corrugatus
GGAAAGCGAAAAGTCAGAGGATCGGAGGCAGAGCGGAGGGTACGTGAGGGAACATAGATCTCAAGTAGGCTTTGAGGAAAAGCAACGGTGTTTTGTGTTATGTAGTTTGCATATCAATCAAGATTGATAAGGAACGTTGTTATCAAATATTAATAATATTTCAGATACTTAAGCAATACTCTTGTCAACTTCACTCAGGTATTAACATGGCAAAGGGAACATTAATTCACAGACAGACTACTGTTGCAAACCCTACATCCAAACGAAATGTAATCATGTAATTGGATTTTACACGTTAAACACCCGCCAGTTTGTAAATCTACGGTTGACAAACTACGTTGATGAACGTGGACAGACACATTACTCTACCATCGTTCGTTGGCAATCAACGATTTGTTATTAAAAATACAAAACACGCCGTGTAGGTCAGATTGATTATTGATGTTTTGATCGTAGCATTATGTCCGTTCAGTTAACATTAAAACCTGGATATAATATATGGAATAAAATAAGATGAAACTCGATCATCCGGCCTCGCCAAGACAATCCTGCAAGGCACAGTCTCGGGAGGAAGGAAAAGAGGCAGACAAAAGAAGAGATGGGAAGATAACATTCGAGAGTGGACGGGCCTGGAACTGAGGGATACCCTAAGGAAAGCGGAGAGCAGGGAGGAGTGGAGAAATGTTGTTGTCAAGTCTTCGGAGGCGCCCTGACGGACGGCCAGTCTAAGGGATCGGTGACGGTGACGGTGACGGTGACGGTGACGGTGAAAATGAAACTGTATTTTGTCACGGTTTGGATATCATCACATGGGCCTACTTACAGATCTGCTATCATTAACCCCTTAAGCACGATCACAGTCAACCAAACTAAAAATGCAAGGAATAATGTCTTCACAGTTTTGTTTTGACATCAGTTATAGACACTGCTCATGACTTTCAGTCAGTTCCACCATGCAAACCTTGTGATAGCAAAATCTACCAGCTTAGGTTTGATCAGCTAACACACTATCAACACAACAAACCTTGTGATAGCAAAACCTACCAGCCCAGGTTTGATCAGCTAACACACTATCAACCTAACAAACCTTGTGATAGCAAAAACCTACCAGCCCAGGTTTGATCAGCTAACACACTATGAACCTAACAAACCTTGTGATAGCAAAACCTACCAGCTCATTTTTGATCAGCTAACACACTATCACACCAACAAACCTTGTGATAGCAAAACCTACCAGCTCTGGTTTGATCAGATAACACACTATCAGCCCAACAAACATTGTGATAGCAAAACCTACCAGCTCAAGTTTGATCAGCTAACACACTATCACACCAACAAACCTTGTGATAGCAAAACCTACCAGCTCTGGTTTGATCAGATAACACACTATCAGCCCAACAAACATTGTGATAGCAAAACCTACCAGCTCATTTTGATCAGCTAACACACTATCACACCAACAAACCTTGTGATAGCAAAACCTACCAGCTCTGGTTTGATCAGCTAACACACTATCAGCCCAACAAACATTGTGATAGCAAAACCTACCAGCTCAAGTTTGATCAGCTAACACACCATCAAACCAACAAACCTTGTGATAGCAAAACCTACCAGCATAGGTTTGATCAGCTAACACACTATCAACACAACAAACCTTGTGATAGCAAAACCTACCAGCCCAGGTTTGATCAGCTAACACATTATCGACACAACAAACCTTGTGATAGCAAAAACCTACCAGCTTAGGTTTAATCAGCTAACACATTATTAACACAACAAACCTTGTGATAGCAAAACCTACCAGCCCAGGTTTGATCAGTTAACACACTATCAACACAACAAACCTTGTGATAGCAAAACCTACCAGCTCAGGTTTGATCAGTTAACACACCATCAAACCAACAAACCTTGTGATAGCAAAACCTACCAGCTCAGGTTGGACCAGCTAACACACTATCAAACCAACAAAGGCAGTGGGACATTTGTATCGATCAAAACATGATCCATTAGTGTCACTGTGGCTGTGACATTCGTAACTATCCGCAGGATGGTTACCTGGTGAGAGGAAGCCATTGACATCAGTCTACATTATCAGCTCAGCGTTCTCCAACTGAGCACTGAATCTGAAAGGAATGTGAGAGGGGGGATGAACAAAGCCTGAAGACAGTAAAAACTATCAATTGTGGGGATGAACAAAGTCTGAAGACAGTAAAAACTATCAATTGTGGGGATGAACAAAGTCTGAAGACAGTAAAAACTATCAATTGTGGGGATGAACAAAGCCTGAAGACAGTAAAAACTATCAATTGTGGGGATGAACAAAGCCTAAAGACAGTAAAAACTATCAATTGTGGGGATGAACAAAGTCTGAAGACAGTAAAAACTATCAATTGTGGGGATGAACAAAGCCTGAAGACAGTAAAAACTATCAATTGTGGGGATGAACAAAGCCTGAAGACAGTAAAAACTATCAATTGTGGGGATGAACAAAGTCTGAAGA
>JAPXFY010001091.1:40000-41224 GCA_030674185.1 Monoplex corrugatus
GCACCAGGTAGACCCAGGGAGAGAATGCTGGACGTTCTTGCAGAGTGGCTGGGGATGAAGAGGGTGGGGGAGATACTGGGGGCAACGAGAGATAGAGATGGTTGGAAGTCCATGGTCGCCAATGCCATGCGGCAGGGCACCTGATGATGATGATGATGAAGTATATCACCCACCCTCCTTTCCCCACCCATTCTGCAAAACTGTCAGATATTGTCTTCCTGGTCTGCCTGGTGCTCTTTTTCTTTCTAACTGTCCTGTTGTGACTAGGTTCTCAAATTTTTCTTACATCATAAACTGTCTTATAAATGTTGCTTGTCTTTTCCTAATATTCTTCATTAATTTGTGTGTGTGTGTGTGTTTGCTTCTTTCAAACTTGCCTTGTTTGTTTTCTTTGCTTTTCATGTAACTCTCGAAATTCTTTTTAGAGACCACATTTCTGCTGCCTCTATCTTGTTTTGACTTTGCTTCGTAACAGTGCGGGCCTGGCATCCGTACAACATATTGATTGTATATAACACTGAAGATCTCACTTCCTGGTATCCACTGATAGGCATGTGTTGGTAAGAACGCTTTTCATTTTCTGGAATGCTTTTCATCATCATCATCATCATCATCATCATCATCATCATCAGGTGCCCTGCCGCATGGCGTTGGCGACCATGGACTTCCAACCATCTCTATCTCTCGTTGCCCTCAGCATCTCCCCCACCCTCCTCATCCCCAGCCACTCTGCAAGTCCGTCCAGCATTCTCTCCATGGGTCTACCTGGTGCTCTCTTTCCCTCCAGCTTTCCCGTTGTGACCAAGTGCTCCAAATCCCCCTTCCTCATAAAATGGCCTATAAATGTTGCTTGTCTTTTCCTAATCTTCCTTATGAGTGATCTACTTGTGTCTGCCTCTATTAAGACTCTCTCGTTTGTTTTCTTTGCTGTCCATGGAACCCTCAACATTCTTCTTAGAAACCACATATCGGCTGCCTCGATCCTGCTCTGGCTTTGCTTGCCGACTGTCCACGCCTCGCAACCATACAACAGTACTGATTCTATATAACATTCAAGAACTCTCTTTCTGGTGTTAATTGATAGACATTTGTTGGTAAGAATGCTTGTCATCTTCTTGGATACTGTTTGGCTTGGCCGATTCTGCCAGTTATTTCCGATGTGCATCTGCCGTCTGATGAAACGACCGTTCCCAGGTATTTGAACTTATCAACCTGTGTCAAGGT
>JAPXFY010001092.1:5000-7500 GCA_030674185.1 Monoplex corrugatus
GTTTATGCACAGAAGCAACGACAAAGGCAACGGCAAAGAACAAAGAATGACGGACACGTCTTTTCTCCAGCAGCTTTCACCATTGGAAAAAAACGCATCAGAATCATTTAGGGGGTTTTTTGTTTTGTTTTTAGGATCATCGCACCCAGGGAGGTTACCTTTGTGCTCACCTTTTTTTCCCCATCCCATTTTCTACGCCACCTTAATGGCCACAGAAGCTGGCACACTTTTTTTTTTTTTACAATGCGATGATGATGAAGTCGATGAGGATGATAGTCACGATGCTGTGGAGTTCCCCATCTAGGATTGAGACTGCGTGACCAGGGCTGTACTCTACGCTTACTATCATAATATATCCTGGCGTCAACCAGGCCTGAGAAGAGATACAGACACCTGCGGTGCTAGTCAGAAGATTTGAGCAACACCCTCAATGACGCATCCGCGAAGTGGATGAGACTCGA
Organism: Monoplex corrugatus; assembly: GCA_030674185.1. Classification (NCBI taxonomy): domain Eukaryota; kingdom Metazoa; phylum Mollusca; class Gastropoda; order Littorinimorpha; family Ranellidae; genus Monoplex; species Monoplex corrugatus. Next base: position 5,462 of record JAPXFY010001092.1, read on the forward strand.
CTGTGTGGTCCCAGTCTTCCCAATGAGCCCATAGCACGCCCGACTCTGTGTAGGAGCCGGTTAGAGCCAAAAAAATCCCACAATGATTTTTTGAAGGGATTGATTGAGAATTCGAACCCACAACCTTACAGACAGTATTCCGTTGCGTTAACCACTACATCACGGCGACTGGTATCAGAATCATTGTTGTTGTTGTTGTTGTTGTTATCTCTCTCTCCATCAACGACAAGTCAATGACACTCACAACAATTCATTCCTTACGGTCGTCGTCGTTGTCGGACAAGACAAAATTATGCAGACATCCCCAAGCCAGGGCAAGGTGAAGTGAGGTAAGCTACAGGTATTTCAGGGAGGTTTGCCCTCAGGAGAGAAATAGTTGAAATAGCCCAGCGAAGGGTTATTCGCACCGGCGACATCCTATTTCGGGGTCTTTCCCCGCGACAAGCCTAACGCCGTGAAATATGGGGCACGTGACTAACATTCCTGACTATTCTTAGCCATGTCACATTCCAGCGTACACGCACGTGCATGCGCCTGCGCGTGCTCGTGCTCGTGCTTGCGAGCGTACACGAGTACGAACGTATTTTATGTATCGTGTAATCATTCATATACGTAATTGCATAGACCATAATTTTCAGTTTCGTTTACTCAAGATGGCGTATTCCTGCGCGGAATACATTCCATATTCAGGGACGCCACAGATGGCATGATCCTGGCATTAGTACATGTGGTGTGTATGTACGGTTAGACATTGTTGGTTTATTGTATTCATTTGTGTGTGTGTGAGTGTGTGTGGTGTGTGTGTGTGTGTGTGTGTGTGTGAGTGTGTGAGTGTGTTGAGTGGTGTGAGTGTGTGTGTGATGTGTGTGTGTGTGTGAGTGTGTGGTGTGTGTGTGTGTGTGAGCGTGTTTGTGTGTGTGTGTGTGTGTGTGAGTGTGTGTGAGTGTGTGTGTGTGTGTATTCTCATGTGTGTGAGTGTGTGTGTGTGTGTATTCTCATGTGTGTGTGAGTGTGTGTGTGTGTGAGTGTGTGTGTGAGAGTGTGTGTGTGTGTGTATGTGTGTGTATGTGAGTGTGTGTGTGTGTGTGTTGTGAATGAGTGTGTGTGTGTATGTGTGTGTGTGTCTGTGTGTGTGTTGTGAATGTGTGTGTGTGTATTCTCATGTGTGTGTGAGTGTGTGTGTGTGAGTGTGTGTGTGAGTGTGTGTGTGTGTGAGTGTGTGTGTGAGAGTTTGTGTGTGTGTGTGTGTGTGTATGTGTGTGTGTGTGTGAGTGTGTGTGTGTGTTGTGAATGAGTGTGTGAGTGTTGTGTGTGTGTGTGTGAGTGTGTGTGTGTGAGTGAGTGTGTTTTTGTGTGAGTGTGTGTGTGTGAGTGTGAGTGTGTGTGTGTGTGAGTGTGTGTGTGTGTGTGTGTGAGTGTGTGTGTGTGTGAGTGTGTGTGTGTGAGTATGTGTGTGAGTGTGTGAGAGTATGTGTGTGAGTGTGTGTGTGTGTGAGTGTGAGTGTGTGTGTGTGTGTGAGAGAGAGTATGTGTGTGAGTGTGTGTGTGTGAGTGTGTGTGTGTGTGTGAGTGTGTGTGTGTGTGAGTGTGTGTGTGTGTGTGAGAGAGAGTATGTGAGTGAGTGTGTGTGTGTGTGAGTGTGTGTGTGTGTTGAGTGTGTGTGTGTGTGAGTGTGTGTGTGTTGTGTGTGTGTGTGTGTGTGTGTGTGTGTGTGTGTGTGTTGTATGTGTGTGTGTGTGTGTGTGTGTTCTCATGTGTGTGAATGTATGTGGTATAATGGTATAACAGTGTTTGCGTATGTGTTACACACTATGTCTTGTAAACTGTGTGATGCGCAGTGAGTGCAAACAGGTAGGGAGAACGGAGTTATGCACTTTTGATTAGTACTATTATTATTGTTATTGTTATTATTATTATTATTTTTATTATATTATTATTACTATTATTATTATTATCATTATTATCATATTATTATTATTATTATTATCATATTATTATTACTATTATTATTGTTGTTATTATTATATTGTTGTTATTAT
>JAPXFY010001092.1:22500-35000 GCA_030674185.1 Monoplex corrugatus
GTCGTTGATCTTCTTGGGTGTGGCAGAAAGATAAGGTTGACAGTTAAAAGCGATTTGGAAAGCGTGAAGAAGAGAAATCCCGGGAATATTACGTGGTGTAGTGGAAGGGGCAACGGGACTTCCTATGGAAGTTGTGGGTTCCATCTACATAAAGTCCTTCAAAATCTCTCGGGGATTTTTTTCGGCTCTAATTTGGCTCCTACCCAAGCTGGGCGTGCTATGTATTGCATTGGAAGATGGGACCACACAGTCGAAGTTTCTTCAATTTACGGATGCGTCATTGAGGGTTTGCTCAGTTCTTCGGGACCTGCACCGCAGGTTTCTGTATCTCCGGGCCTGGCTGAGCCAAAGGATTGTTATGATATAGCTTTTGATACAGTTTTGTCACCCCAGTTTCAATCCTAATGGAACTCCATAGCATCATGATTATCATCCTCATCGACATCATCATTATGCATTGTAAAATCTTTTCAGTTTCGGGGGCCAATTAAGGTGGCGTTAGAAAATGGAACGGGGAAAAAAAAAATGAACACTTTGGGAGGTTTAAACCCGTAAAAGTATCTGGAAGAACTGATAGCACCAGGTAGTTACTAGCAAAACAACAATAGAAGACTAAAAAACATTGGCCAAGTATCACGCAGCAGAACACAACCTCCGGCAACCAAATTTTTCAAAAAAAACAGAGACAAAAAGGAAGGGAAAAGGGCAACCTCCAATCTCATACATCAAGAACATAAAATAACGTTTAGTGGCATAAATGTTCAAGAAGTTGTCCAAAAAGTCAAGACAGAGCCATGTGGAGGAGAGTTTGCAGTATCAAAGAGTGCAGCAGCCAACACTGAACACGGGACGCTGACGGTTTAGGGCAGGTGGACAGGTGTTTTACGGACTGTCTGTCGATCAGATGGTGTGTATCCTACGATCCCTATCCCTAGTGTGGGCTTTTTTGGTGGGGTAAAGACCGATCCTGAAGGCACAAATCTTCCAAGCACTGAAACCCCGTGGGGGAGGGCCGAGGCCTGAGTGTTTGCATCCGCCCATCTCCTTCTGTTTCGATTTGAACTATTCCTACGCCGTTAAAAATCTTTGACTCCTGACCCTACCTGCCAATTACAAAAAATTAAACCTTTGACTTCCTCACCCTATCCACCAGCTTTCCGCTTTCTGATTTCTATTTTCGTGTTTTTCTGGTTAATGGATCTTACGTCTCGTGTAAAAAAATTTAAAAAAAGCACCAAAACAAAAACAAAAAAACAAAGAAAAACAAAAAACAAAAAAACGCTTGCTATTGTTTTTCCGTGAACCCAAATTTTTTCAAGCTTATGTATGACTTTCAGCTGTTCATACGACATCAGTACTCCCGTTCCTTCTTCCCCACCCTCCTCCCTCTCCTACTTCCTGCCCCGCATCCCCACACCCCCAACCACCCCTGAAAAAATTGGTTTTGTCTGATTCATTGGCAGCATAAACAAAAAAACCAACTAACTAAAAAGACCGATCGAAGCGGGGGGGGCCTCTTAGTCAAGGTGATTCATTTGGTGGGCGTACAACTGCACTAACCCACAAACCCAATCGGAGCGTTGACGGTTGGTCAAGGCGATTGAAACGGGGAGCCTGTGACATAAACAAATTGCTTTCTCTTGCGGATATTTATCTTTATGAGGGGCATGCTTTTTGTTGCTGGGCTAAGGCCCAAGTTTCAGCGATGAAATTGCAATTAAGTTATTCAACACGTGGCTGGAATGAGACAGAACGGGTGGGCTTGGTGTGTGGGGGGGGGGGGGGCGGGGGGGTTCTGGAGGGGGGAGAAGAGGGCGGGGGGTTTATGTGTAAAAACGGGAGGGGGGAAAAAGAAAAGAAGAGGCGGAAACACGGGAAAGAAGGACGACATGGGAGAGAGAGAGAAAGGGGACAGAGGATGGAAAGGGTAGTGAGAGAGCGGGGCGGGGCGAGAGAGAGAGAGAGAGAGAGAGAGACGACAGACAGAGATGAAAGAGAGCCGACAGACAGACGGCAGAAAAAAAACAAAGGGGAGAGCGACCAGAGAGGGGACACACACACACAGAGCCACAGACAATTACGAAAAAAACAGAGACAGACAGACGGACAGACAGACAGACCATCACAGAACAGAGACAGAAGAAAGAGACGACAGCCGGGACGGGACAAGACAGACAAAACAAACACAAGGACAAAAAAAACAAACATAGAGACAAAGACAGAGACCACAGACACAGAGATAATACGCAGAAAAAAAACGAGAGTTTACAAAAAAAAACCCTTTAAACAGGACAAAGGAGGGGAAACAGAAAAACAAAGACGAGAGGGGGAAAAACAGAGATTGGGCTGATTTATTTATATTTTAGGTTTGGCATCTCTTTGAAAGGGGTTCTGTAGACTACATGTAAACAAAACTAAGGGTGCGGAAGGGAATGCCCCAAAATTGTGAACTGCATATGAAATTGCTGTATCTCTAATTTACATGACTTTAACTTTTAAAAGAGCAGGGCTTGTTTGAGAAACTTGAAAAGCTTTGGGGCAACAAGAATGGAATGATAAAACCATATCCTTATCAAAAGTTTTCGGCGACTTATCAGACTAACCATGTTCAGAGCAAAAAGTTTAAAAAAAAAATTTTTAAAAGGAAAAGAAAAAAAAACAAACAAAATAAAAAACACCCAAACAATCAACCAACCAAAAAAAATAAAACCACCCACCAACACCACCACCATACCATGACCCCAAACACCACCACCGCCAACACCACCACCCCAACAACAACACAAAGAACACAACGGCAAAACATTTTATATCAATAAAAAAATGAAATGATATACGACACAGCTGCAGTTGAGATCTGTTCAGAAAAATTTAACGGTTTAAGGTTCTATTTTGCTCTGATCGTTTTACTATATTTATGTATATGTGGTGTGTGTGTGTGTGTATGTATATTATATATATATAATATATATATATATAGTGCGTGTGTGTGTTGTGTTTGTGATTGTTGTGGTGTTGGTGTTGTGTGGTGTGTGTGTGTGTTGTGTGTGTTTTTTATACGTATGTGTGTGTATTAATATTATATTTTATATACAAAATTTTTTTATAAAATATATTTGGGTTTTGTGTGTGGTGTGGCTGTATTTTATATATTTATACATATATATGGTGTGTGTGTGTGTATGTATTATATAATATATATATATATACATATATGTGTGTGTGTGTGTGTGTGTGTGTGTGTGTGTGGTTGGTGTGTTGTGTGTTTGTGTGTGTGTGTGTGGTATACGTATGTGTGTGTAGTAAAATATGTATTTTTTAAAAAAAAAAAAAAAAAAAATTTTTTTAATATATAATATATGGGTGTGTGTGTGTGTGTGCAGTATGATATAATAAGAAATATGTGTGTGTGTGTGTTGTATTAGGTGGTTGGGGTGGTGACAGAAGGGACTTATGAAAAAAAATGAGCTGTCATTTCCATAATGATGGAAATAATTTCAGATAGGGGAGCGAACAAAGGCTAGCCACTTAGAAACCCGTGGGGGGATTGAAATCGAGATTCAGATCTTTAGTCAACGATTTATCAGAGGAACCAACCCCAAATCTCCTGTGTACAAAAAAAGGGCTTGGTAATATGTGCATGATAAAATAATTGTTTTGTATTTATTAATTATATATTTATGGAAAAAAATTTAACCGTTTCTTTTAACTTAAACTACTCATCCATGATATTTTGTATTTTTCATTCCATGTATGTAATTGTACAAATTTAACATTGAATATTGTTGTGTGTTTTGCTAAATTTTTATGTCTACAATTCAAAGAAAAAACCTAGCAACGGTTTAAAAAAAAATATCTCGTAACAGAATCAGATCAAATTGGGGCCTAACATGGTGCATAATCGGGGTGTTTTGGGGAAAATGGATGGACAGTCGGAAGGTCTGGATTCGATTTCCGTCTGGGTGGTAAAAAAGGGGGGAGATTTTTCTTTTTTTTTTTTTTTTTTCTGATTTGTTGGTGCCCCAAATATGTACGTTAAAAATCTTGTACATGTTAAGTGTCCAGTATTCGGGGGGAACTGAAAGCGCCGGCAGTCACACCCACCGAAGATGGGGGCTATGCCTGAGACTGTGAAATGATATACCTTTAGTCCTGAACCCCTTTATGTATATTCGCACCCAGAAAATCAAATATGTACGTTAAGATCTGTGCACGTCAGGGGCCGGGTGGCCGTAGAAACCTAAAAACACCTGGCCTACCGAGATGAGTAGTATCGATCATCACAAGTCCCCTTTGTTTGCAGGCGTTGGCGATATGGCCCCCATATGTACTATCCCTTGTTGTTTGCAAGCACATCTCTCACCCTCTCTGTCTTGCACCCTCCCAAGTCGTCAATATTTTTTCTGGGTCTACCTGGTTCTCTTTCTCCGGGGGCTTTCCTGTTTGATCAGGTCCCCTCTTATTCCCCTTTCCCATAAAAGGGTTTCTATAAATGTTGACTGTCTTTTCCAATCTTCCTTATCGATGACTTCTTGTGTCTGCCTCCTCAAGACTGTCTCCTTTTTTTTTCTTGCTGTCCAGGGAATTTCTCAACATCTTCTTAGAAACCACATTTCGGTGCTCAAAATTTGTTCTGGATTTGCTTTTTGACTGTCACGCCTTCAAATTTATATACATTATGGGGCTTTATAACATTCAAAACCCCCTTTCCTGGTGTATTAAAAAGGCATGCAGGTTTGTAAAAACAATATAGCCTGTACATTTGGGGGGCAAAACACGAGGGCAATCAACGTTTTGAAACAAAAAAAAAAGAAAAAAAACAAAAAACCCAAGAGGAAGCCCTTTATACTAATCTCCTTACCGTGTGGGGTAAAGAAAACCCTTTGAACCCGCACAGAAGAAGAGGGGTTTCCTGCAGTCGTTAGAAAGCAGGTGGTTTCATGGGATCTCTGGTTCCCTTCTGAAAACCCCATGGGCACACTGGGGTTTAACCCATCACAACTTTTCTCAACCCATTTAGGGTTCACGACATGATCGGTTTGGGTTTCTATTTCTTTGTTTGGTTGTTTTTTGTGTGTGTGTGTGTGTGTTGTGTGTTGGTATTCTGTCGTCTGTCTTTTGATTGTGTGTTTCTATCTGTCCGTTTTCCTCCTTCTCCTCTCTCTCTCTCTCTCTCTCTCTCTCTCTCTCTCTCTTCTCTCTCTCTCTCTCTCCTTTCTTTGACTGTCTCTCTCTTTTCACGTCTGTCTGCTGTCTGTTTGTCTCTCTCTCCTTCTCTCCTTCTTTCCTTTCTTCTCTCTCTCTCTCTATCTCTCTGTCTATTGCCCATCTCTCTCTCTCTTTCTCTGTCTCCTTGTCTCTGTCTCTCTGTTTTTTTCTATCTGTCGGGTCTGTTTTGTCTGACTCTCTCTCTCTCTCTCTCTCTCTCTCTCTCTCACTCTCTCTCTGTTTTTGTTGTGTTTTTTTTTTTTTTTTTTTTTTTTTCTCTGCGTATCTCTTTCTTTGCGTATCTACATGGTATATCTGTGTGATGTCTTTGTCTCTGCCAATCTCTGTCTCGGTTTCTCTCTTTCTACATCACACGAAAATTTACTTTCATACATACATACTCCCCCGACACACACTCACATACCATACATACACGCATATGTCAAATGAACACACAAATGGAGGGAAGAACCAAAAAATGCACACACTCCTCATGCTACCTTTACACAGACACAGTTTCACACACACGCACGACACACACACACACACCACATACATTATAAAACGTATATATATTATATATATATATATATATTTATTATTTTAAAATATGCATCCTCCAGTTCCAACGACAAGCCTTCCCCCTTCCCAATACAAAACACACTAACAGGGCACAGGCACACACACACACACACCACACCCCACCCCATACAACACATACACACCATCATCAACACTCACACACAACACCACCACACACACACACACACACACACACAACACACACACACACCACACACACACCAAACGCACACCATATACATCCCTCTAGTTCACCTAAAAAACCTTCTCCAATTCCCAACACAACACACAAAAAGCGCACACACGCGCACCCACACACCCCCCACACACATACACACCACCTCTCTCTCTCTTTCTCTCCTCTCTCTTACACACCCACACCCCTCTCTCTCTCTCTCTGTCTTTCCTCTCTCTCTCTCCTCTCTCTCTCTCTCTTACACACAACACACCACACCTCTCTCTCTCTCTCTCTCTGTCTTTTTCTCTCTCTCTCTCTCTCTCTCTCTCTCTTACACCCACAACACACCCTCTCTCTCTCTCTCCTCTGTCTTTCTCTTCTCCTTAACACAAACAACACACACACACACAACACACACACACACACACACAACACAACACACGCATTCCATGCACATTGCACCAACGACCACAAAAAGTTCACAGACCCAAATTTAAACCCAAACCCTTTTTGTGGGAAGCCCACTTAAACCCCTGTTATCAAAGGGGTCATCAATCTGTCTGGCCTTTCTATCAGTCTGTCTGCCGTCTGTGAATGAGCAACGGGGGTTTGGGGGGGGGGGTTTGGGGGGAGGGAGGGGGGGGCGTGGGGGAGAGGAGAAGCCGGTTTTGGACCCTTCTGCGACTTTTTGACGCAAAGCGAAACAATACAACCGACCACTAGAGACCGCCCTGTGTGGTCCTGAGCTTTGACTGATGCCCAAAGGGGGGGTTTTTGTTTGTTTGTTTTTTGTGTTTTGTGGGGGTTTTCTGACTTTTTTTGTCCACCCCCCCCCCCACCCCCAAACACACACAACCGAGTGCGTGTATTACATTGTTTTGCCTTACTGCGCAGGGGGCCTTTTGCTGCATAATCTGTACTCCGTTTTTCCTTGGGCGTCCATGCTGGGGGTGTCTTGTTTTCCATGAGCCACTGGACAATGACATGACTTACAGGAGCTTCGATGTTCGTATTTGATGTTCTGCGAGCGTTTTATGCACCACACCTCAGGACCTGGCCAGCTCGTGGGCTTATGTGCAGGTTTCAGGCTTGTGCCGTGATCATTCTGGATCTTTTCCATCACATGGCAACCTGTGACGTTAGTGCAGTATGGAAATCAATCCGAGAGCGGAGACGTCATCTGAGAAAACTGAAGCTGAAACTTTATGCACAACGAATGGCTATCAATTACATCAGGAAGAAAATTCTTGAAAATTTATTATGAACCGATACTGTTGTACGGTTGTGAGGTGGTGGACAGTCAACACGCAAAATCAGAACAAGATTGAGGCAACTGAAAATGTGGTTGCTAAGAAAATGTTGAGAGTTCCATGGCCAGCAAAAGAAAACAAATGAGACAGTCTTGAAGAAGGCAGACACCACAAGAACAACATTACTAAAAGAAGATTGATTTCACTTTGTAACTACACATTACTAGGCTTTTTACTGCACAGTCCCATAAGTCGTTTTGTTTGATTCAGCCCGATTGTTTTATACTTGTAAGCTCCCACCTAACTCCTACTTTCTTTTTTTCCGTCTAAAAAGCACTTATGCGAATAGACGTTAAAGAAATAACGAAACGAACACATATTGAGCTAGGAGATGGAAAGAGAACAATTCCGCTCTTTCTCCACCAGGTGGGAGGTATCCCGGGCAGGATCGAACCTAGACCTTTTGATTGGAAGTGTGACGACTTATCCATTCGACTATCTTGCTCATCGGCTCAGGGGCTGGACGAATGGAGAGTGTGGAAACGGGGTGGGGGTGGGGGGTGGAAGGGACAACGTGTTTTGAACATGTCTGTGCCAGTGATGTCATATGAAGAGGGGGGGGGTGGGTGGACAGCCTTGTGGAGGTACTCAGTGAGACAAAAGAGAATTGTGTGAAACTGCGGTGTTTGGTGATTCTAACTGCTATTGACTATAGACGGTATAGAATCTCTTTGAGTGGGGTGGGCCAGGGAAGCGGGGGTGGGGGTGGGGGTTTGGCGTGGGGGAGAAGGTATGTCTTTCAGTAAGGCTTACTGAATGATAGGGTCCACGTGCAAGAATGTCAGGTTAGAGACAACACTATATGTGTTTTTCATTGCTTAAAAGATGGGGGCCCCCACGTGCAAGAATTTCTGGTACTAGGTGGAAGCGAACAATGTGTGTTGTCAATACTGACCGATAGGGCCACGTTTTAAGCGCGTCATACTACAGAAGAGAGATTTGGACTGTGGGGTTATACTGTTTTTGTAGTTGATTTACTTTTTTTTCTCTGTCACAATAGATTTACTGCGTGAAATCGGGGCTGTCGTCCCCCCGGGGACAGCGGCGTCGCCACGGTATAGTGCCCGCCCAATATTTTTGTCTGCATGAATGTATGTTTGCCTGTCTGTGAAATTCGATCTCGCTACATGATTTTGCCAGGGACAGATTATTCATTCATGCAGGATTTTTGAGATTCAGTTAAAGCGTGATGCATACGGTGCCTCGGTTTCTCGTTCTCATTCGAAAGACTACGACCGAGACCATTTAAGATCCAGAGGATGTGGAGGTATGGTACCCAAGCTTCTAATATGTTCCAGGGCCTAGAGGTATGGTACTCAAGCTATTAGTGTGTTCCAGGACCTGGAGGTATGGTAACCAATCTACTAGTATCTTCTAGCGCCTAGAGGTATGGTACCCAACTACTAGTATATTCCAGGACCTGGAGGTATGGTAACCAAGCTACTAGTATGTTCTAGCGCCTGAGGTATGGTACCCGAGCTACTAGTATGTTCCAGTGCCTGGTGTATGGTACCCAAACTACTAGTATGTTTCCAGGGCCTGGTGTATGGTACCCAAACTACTAGTATGTTCCAGTGCCTGGTGGTATGGTACCCAAACTACATATTGTTCCAGGGGCCCTGGTGTATGGTACCCAAACTACTAGTATGTTTTCCCGGGCCTGGTGTAGGTACCCAAACTACTAGTATGTTCCAGGGCCTGGTGGTATGGTACCCAACTACTAGTATGTTCCAGTGCCTGGTGGTATGGTACCCCAAACTACTTGTATGTTCCAGGGCCTGGTGTATGGTACCCAAACTAATAGTATGTTCCAGGGCCTGGTGTATGGTACCCAAACTACTAGTAGTTCCAGGGCTGGTGGTATGGTACCCAAACTACTAGTATGTTCCAAAGGGCCTGGTGGTATGGTACCCAAACTACTAGTATTCCAGGGCCTGGTGTATGGTACCCAAACTACTAGTATGTTCCAGGGCCTGGTGTATGGTACCCAAACTACTAGTATGTTCCAGGGCCTGGTGGTATGGTACCCAAACTACTAGTATGTTCCCGGGCCTGGTGGTATGGTACCAACTACTAGTATGTTCCAGTGCCTGGAGGTATGGTACCCAAGCTACTAGTATGTTTCTAGCGCCATAGAGGTATGGTACCCGAACTACTGGTATGTTCCAGGGCCTGGAGGTATGGTACCCGAACTACTGGTATGTTCCAGGGCCTGGAGGTATGGTACCCGAAACTACTGGTATGTTCCCCGGGCCTGGAGGTATGGTACCCGAACTACTAGTATGTTCCAGTTGCCATGGAGGTATGGTACCCAAACTACTAGTATGTTCCAGGGCCTGGAGGTATGGTACCCGAACTACTAGTATGTTCCAGTGCTGGAGGTATGGTACCCGAACTACTAGTATGTTCCAGTGCCTGGAGGTAGGTACCCGAACTACTAGTATGTTCCAGGGCCTGGAGGTATGGTACCACAAGCTACTAGAATGTTCCAGGGCCTGGAGGTATGGTACCCGAACTATAGTATGTTCCAGGGCCTGGAGGTATGGTTACCCAAGCTACAGAAGTTCCAGGGCCTGTAGGTATGGTACCCGAACTACTAGTATGTTCCAGGGCCTGGAGGTCTGGTACCCAACTACTAGTATGTTCTAGCGCCTAGAGGTATGGTACCCAAGCTTCTAATATGTTCCAGAGCCTAGAGGTATGGTACCCAAACTACTAGTATGTTCCAGTGCCTTGTGGTGTGGTACCCAAGTAATAGTGTGTGTCTAATGCCTAGAGGTATGGTACCCAAACTATTAGAATGTTCCAGTGCCTGGAGGTATGGTACCCAAGCTACTAGTATGTTCCAGGGCCTGGAGGTATGGTACCCAAGTTACTAGTATGTTCCCAGTGCCTGGTGTATGGTACCCAAGCTACTAGTATGTTCCAGTGCTGGTGTATGGTACCCAAGCTACTAGTATGTTCCAAGGCCTGGAGTTATGGTACCCAAACTACTAGTATGTTCCAAGGCCTGGAGGTATGGTACCCAAGCTACTAGTATGTTTCCAAGGCCTGGAGGTATGGTACCCAAGCTACTAGTATGTTCCAAGGCCTGGAGGTATGGTACCCAAGCTACTAGTATGCTCCAGAGCCTGGTGTATGGTACCCAAACTACTAGTATGTTCCAGGGCCTGGAGGTCTGGTACCCAAACTACTAGTATGCTCCAGGGCCTGGAGATATGATACCCAAGCTACTAGTATGCTCCAGAGCCTGGTGTATGGTACCCAAGTTACTAGTATGTTCCAGTGCCTGGTGTATTGGTACCCAAGCTACTAGTATGTTCCAGTGCCTGGTGTATGGTACCCAAGCTACTAGTATGTTCCAAGGCTGGAGGTATGGTACCCAAACTACTAGTATGTTCCAAGGCCTGGAGGTATGGTACCCAAGCTACTAGTATGTTCCAAGGCCTGGAGTATGGTACCCAAGCTACTAGTATGTTCCAAGGCCTGGAGGTATGGTACCCAAGCTACTAGTATGCTCCAGAGCCTGGTGTATGGTACCCAAACTACTAGTATGTTCCAGGGCCTGGAGGTCTGGTACCCAAACTACTAGTATGCTCCAGGGCCTGGAGATATGATACCCAAGCTACTAGTATGCTCCAGAGCCTGGTGTATGGTACCCAAGCTATTAGTATGTTCCAGGGCCTGGAGGTCTGGTACCCAAACTACTAGTATGCTCCAGGGCCTAGAAGTTATGGTACCCAAGCTACAGTATGCTCCAGGGCCTGGTGGTATGGTACCCAAGCTACTAATATGTTCCAGAGCCTAGAGATATGGTACCCAAGCTACTAGTATGTTCCAGAGCCTGGAGGTATGGTACCCAAACTACTAGTATGCTCCAGGGCCTAGAGGTATGGTACCCAAGCTACTAGTATGCTCCAGAGCCTGGAGATATGGTACCCAAGCTACTAGTATATTCCAGTACCTGGAGGTATGGTACCCGAACTACAAGTATGTTCCAGGGCCTGGTGTATGGTACCCAAGCTACTAGTATGTTCCAGGGTCTGGAGGTATGGTACCCAAGCTACTAGTATGCTCCAGGGTCTGGAGGTATGGTACCCAAGCTACTAGTATGTTCCAAGGCCTGGAGGTATGGTACCCAAGCTTCTAGTATGTTCCAGGACCTGGAGGTATGGTACCCAAACTACTAGTATTTTTCCAGGACCTGGAGGTATAGTACCCAACTACTAGTATGTTCCAGTGCCTGGAGGTATGGTACCCAAGCTTCTAATATGTTCCAGAGCCTGGAGATATAGTACCCAAGCTACTACTATGTTCCAGGGACCTGGTGTATGGTACCCAAACTACTAGTACGTTCTAGAGCCTGGAGGTCTGGTACCCAGAATATTAGTACGTTCTAGAGCCTGGAGGTCTGCCTCTATAGCTTGTAGCTATCTTGGGTTACTCTCTCTTCCGTCTGATGTCCGGTGAAGGGCGATATGATCCATGTTCTCTTCGGATGACGTGTTCAAATCCACGCGGGAGTATACTCGCTGAGAGAAAAGAAAATAAAGAAAAAAAAAGAAAAAAAAAGGGAGGGGGAGGGAGGGGGAGGCAGGGGGAGTTATATGACATCCGTTGCTGTTGGTTGCAGTGTTAGACTAGTCAATGTGGAATGTCTTTGAGGGGTATGCGGGAGGTAACAGCATTGGATATTGCCCACTTTACTGAGTGACAGGTCTCCACGTGTAGGATTTCCAGGACTGTTATAACGATACCCACACACAAGGAAAAGCGTGAGCTGGGGATGGGGGGTGGGTGGGGGGGGGGTGAGGTGGAGTGGAGTGGGAGTGAGTGGGAGGGGGAAAGCTCTGTGACGAAGTATTGTATTTTGAGTCGTTTCCCAATCCCCACCAGGTGTCTCCAACCTCCTTCTTCTTCCCTCGACAAAGCACATTCGTATAATAACAACAACACAACAATAATAATTAGTAATGATAATAATGATAAAAATAATAATGATGATGATGATGATAACAGTACTGTAATAATAACAATGATAATAAGAATAACTATAATAATAATTATAATGCTACTGCTACTGCTATTATAACAACAGAACGAAAGCGACAATAATAGTAATGATAATAATGATGATAATAACAAATATGAGGTAATATTGATAATGGCCTTTATGAATAAAACATTTTAATCTGATTCTATCTCTCTCCCTCTGTTGGTCT
>JAPXFY010001093.1:0-15000 GCA_030674185.1 Monoplex corrugatus
GACGGTAAGTGGGGAGGAGCGGGGGGGGGGGGGGGAGGTGCCATTGCCCTTTAAAATTGAACTCTGGAGTGTTTCTCAAACGATTAAAGTTTTGAGAGGGGTGTAGTATTGAGATGATTAGATTGCCACAGGCCATGTTGTGTTGAAGGCAACGGTTTGTTGTCTGAACACCAAGTTGGGCAACGTCGGGTCCCCTTAGTAGGCAGCATGGGAACAGCTAGGGGCTGTTGGCTATTTTCTTTTCTTTCTTTTTTTTTCTTTCTTCTTTCTTCTTCTTCTTCTTAGTAGTAGTAGTAGTTAGCAATAGTAGTAGTAGTATATTTTGGAAGTGTGTTGCTGATGTATGTTTTGGAAGTGTGTTGCTGATCTTTCTGTGTTCCCCGTTTCAACCGGAAACTGCATGGTCAGAGAGCTTTCTCCCACTCTGCTGCCATGACCTGGAACTCCCTTCCCTATCATATTCGCCATAAGCAATGTCTTCCTTCTTTCAAGTCTAGTCTGAAGACCTATCTTTTCACTCAATACTTTCATTGATCTTCTCTTTCTCTTCTCTCTCAGCCCTGATCATCGTTCCTACATATATGTGTGTGTGTGTGTGTGTGTGTGTGTGTGTGTGTGTGTGTGTGTGTGTGTGTGTGTGTGTGTGAAGCATGTTTATGCGAGCAAGAGAGAGGGAGAGAGGAAAAGAGAGAGAGAGAGAGGGCTGTGTGGGGAGAGAGAGAGAGTGAGCAAGGAATATCGGGAGCACGGTAGAGAGAGCGAGAGTAATGGTTGGGGTGGGGAAAGAGAGTGAGAGTATGAGTAAGAGTATGTGTAAGCGTGATAGAATTTTGATAGTAGAGAAACTAAGTGCTTGAGAGAGGGAGTGTGCTTGGGTCTCTGTGTGTGTGTGTGTGTGTGTGTGTTGTGTGTGTGTGGTGTGTGTGTGTGTGTGTGTGTGTGTGTGTGTGTGTGTGTGTGGTGTGTGAAGAGAAAGAGAGAGAAAATATTTTTGTATGATTGTCACTATTTTTAGTAATATTTGAATTTACTATGTTAATATGTCTTGTTTGAACGTAAATTTTATGTTTTATGTTATATAGTGTTAGCAGCGGTATGTTTAAATTTTATGTTGGTGTATCTATTTGTATTTAGTTATATACTGATTTTATGTGAAGCGCTTTGTGCTCTGGAAAGCGCTATATAAATTGTCTTTATTATTATTATTATTTATGTCTTTGCGAGCGAAACAAAATAAGATTGTCAGCCACTTAAAAAAAAATATTAAAAAAAAAAAAGAAAAAGAAAACTTACCGCCTCCCCTGCCCCCCCCCCCCCCCCCCACACACACACACGCGCGCGCGTGCGCGCGCACGTACGCACACGCACACACACGGAAGTGCACACACACGCGTGCACACACACACGCACACACGCACACACACACTCACACACACACACACTCACTCACACACACACACACATATATACACACACACACACACACACACACACTCACATACACACACACACTCACACACACACACACACACTCTCTCTCCTCTCTCTCTCTCTCTCACTCACTCACTCACTCACACACACACACACACACACACTCTCTCTCTCTCTCTCATACACACACATACGCACGCACACACACACACATACACGCACGCACACTCACACACACACACACACACACACACACACACACACACACTCACTCACTCACTCACTGACACACACACACACACGCACCCACGCACGCACGCACTCACACACACACACACACACACACACACACACACACACACACACACACCACACACACACACACACACATACACACTTCACTTCCCTTCCTGTATCAAATTCATTCTTTGTGTTGACACAAACAATGGCAGTGGGTAGGAAATTCCTGCTGATTAATTTTCATTGTGCGACATGTTCATTCTTTCGGTGTCTCGGCCACCACCCTTCCTGTCCCCCAAACAATTGTATTACCGACAGACTCAAACTTCCAGTCTCAAGGTCTTGTGTGCAATCCTGCCTGGATGTCTCCGTCTGGTGGATAAAGTGGTGAGATTTGTTCAGTCTCTCTGGTCAAGTTGTGTGTAGGTCTGCCAGTGCTGAATCCCTCTTCGTATGCACACGCATGTAGAATATCAACTATTCACATTAAGGAGCTGACGTTAATAATTTCAGTGACTGGCTTATAGAAACATGAAAGCATATAGTACGCGCGCCCACCGATGATGGACTATGCAGACTGTGCAGCAAGGTGTCACCTGCACAATGTTGAAAAAATTAAGGGTAGGGAGGAAGAGAGACAGACAGACAGACAGGGGAAGAGATACAGAGAGAGAGACAGAGAGAGACGGAGAGAGAGAGAGAGAAAGAGAGAGAGATACACGCATCCAAGAGAAATGGGAACGTCAAAATTAATTTTAAAAAATGATTAATAAATAAAATGAAAATGCGAAGCTTAGACACGCAACAAACAAAGTCAGAACAAGACTGAGCCGGCTGAAATGTGGTTTCTAAGAAGAATGTTAAGAGTTCTATGGCCAGCAAAGAAAACAAACGAGACAGTCTTGAAAGAAGCAAACACGAAAAGAGCATTACATTAATGAAGAAGATAAGGAAAAGACAAGCAACATTTATGGGACATTCAAAGAAGAGATCATAAATGCTTGGCATGCTGGCCTGGTGCAGGACGTCCTTGTTTTGGTACATGGTCGTGCCAGAAAATATCCAGGACGGCGTGTTCCTCACTGTTAATCTGTACATGTTTATTCACCTGTGCACACTTAATTTAACCCTTTAACTCCCGCCGCCTGTCCAACAGCTTCCTGCATTGTCAACCATGCTAGCAAAGCAAAAACTTAACCCTTTGATTCCCTCACCCTGTCCACCAGCTTCCAGCAGGGTGAGGGAATCAAAGGGTTAAGTTTTTGCAGTTGGTGGATAAGGTGCGGAAGTCAAAGGATTAAAGTTTTAAGGTCATTCAGTCGGTTGTTGTTTTTTTTAATTTAATGATAGATATAGGACACTAGGACAGTGTCTGAGGTGGTGTGTTATCTTTGGTGTTCTCTTCACTTGTACTTAGGTGCGTCAGGTTACTTGAAGTCGGTGAATACCGTAGTCAAATCTTGACAGTCGTCAGGGTGGTCTGAGGGATGGAGAAATTCACGGATCTCCCAACAGCGTTATGAACTGAATTATTCTGTCGTCCACGGTATGTGTGTTCGTTCTTTGATTTAACGTCTTTTCACTATGAGTGATATTAGACGGGGGAGGGGGGGGTGGATGAGAGTTGGGCGGGTTGGATTGGGATCAGAGGGGAGACAGAGTAAGACTAAGAGACATAAGCACGTGGGAAAATAGAAAAATGGAACAAGATCTTAACACTAACAATGAACACTAACAGTTAACATCAACAATGTGAAGAGAAAATTTTAACGCTAAAGTACAAACATCATAAACTTAAAGCAATGCATTTACAGGACTGTGAACCAATGATTATGTGTGTGTGTGTGTGTGTGCGTGTGTGTGTGTGCGCGCGCGTGTGTGTGTTTGTGTGTGTGTGTGCGCGCGCGCGTGTGTGTGTGCGCGCGCGTGTGTGTTTGTGTGTGTGTGTGTGTGTGAGTGTGTGTGTGTGTGTTCGTTCTTTAACGTCTTTTTCACTATGTGTCAACTGTGTGTATGTGTGTGTGTGCACGCGCGTGCGTGTGTACGTGTGTGTGTGCCTGTCTGTCTGTCTGTCTGTCTGCCTCTTGTGTCTGTAAATGTCAAAGTGTGTGTGTATGAGTGTACATGTCGCTATGTGTGTATCTGTGTGTGTGCGTATGTGTGTGTGCGCGCGTGCATGCGTGCGTGAATGCTTGTGTACCTGTGTGTCTGTGTGTGTGCGCGCACTCAAGTTCGTGAATGAGTGTGTGGATGGATTCAATATATGATCATATGTGCGTGTGTTAGTGCATAGATTCTAGCAAATGCTTTGTGTTGTGTGTGTGCGTCTGTGTGTGTGTGTGTGTATGTGTTTGTGTGTGTGTGTATATACCTTAAAAACTTGATGTCTTGAGTTCAGTCCCAACCTTCAACATAAACACTGGCCCGTTCGCTGCCCATCTTTATGTTCCCTTCTTTCTGATGGTGTCCGTTTGCTTTGTCATAGGTCACCGTCTTCCTCTTCCCCTCTGCTCTTTTTCAAGACCTTGCCAGATCATAGATCTTTGTGCAAGCTCAAGGAATCTGCCAGATAACTACTGGCAGGGTTATCCAGTCCGTGGTATAGTGGTTAATTGAACGGACTACCGACTGCAAGGTTGTGGGTTCGAATCCGCACCAATCCCTTCAAAAATCACTGTGGGATTTTTCGGCTCTAACCGGCTCCTATACCCAGAGTTAGGCATGCTATGGGCTCATTGGGAAGACTGGGACCACACAGTCGAGTCTCATCTACTTCATGGATGCGTCATTGAGGGTGTTGCTCAAATCTTCTGACCAGAACCACAGGTGTCTGTATCTCTCGGGCCTGGTTGACGCCAGGATATATTTTGATAGTTAGCTTAGGGTACAGTCCTGTCACGCAGTCGCAATCCTAGATGGAACTCCATAGCTTCATGATTAATCGATTATCATCCTCACCGACACCATCATCATCGCATTGTAAAAACTGTGCCAGCTTCTGTGACCATTAAGGTGGCGTAGAAAATGGGACGAAAACAAACAAAAGAAAAAAAATAAGGTAAGCACAAAGGTAACCTCCCTGAGTGCGATGATCCTATAAAAAAAATAAAATAAAATAAAAATTTTAAAAAAGAAAAACGACTCGCAGGGTTGGATGAAGTGTCCAATTGTAAACAACCCCTCCAGAACAGAGTGTAGGCTCCAAACGTATAATGGCCTTTCTGATAATCATCACTGGCGTTTATCTTGTGTTTGTAATCTGTCTGTTTGCTAAGTCAGTGGCGTCAGGTGGACAGAAAGAGTTGATGGTCAGCAGTAAGCTGGCTGGTCTGAAGTGGAGAAATGCCACGTGACGTCAACTTTCACTCCATCCATCCAGGTCTTCCTTGGTCTGCCTCGCGCTTTAAATCTGCATGTTTCATGCTTGTTGAGCCATTTCTTACCCACTGGACGAGGCGGCAGGGAAGTTTTTAGTCCCGTTTTTATTATCCATTGTTTGGTGTCTGTGATCTGTTTGTGACCGTGCGTTCGCGCTTGACAAAGGCTAGTTGGCCGAAAATTTGCGTTTGTTTTGTTTTGTTTTGTTGGATACGCGCTTATATTGGTTTTCTTGTTCTGATTCCTGTTTGCTTGGGCGCGGGCAGTCACACTTGTTTTGGATCTTGTTGAGCCAGTTGGTGGGGCTGTATAAAATTGGTCAGGTGACCAAGCCAGTTCATTTCTCTGTTATTGAATGTGATGGTGGAGTAGTGTTGTTGTGGCCATTATTTCCTCTGATCTGGATGTTTTTGATCATGTCACGTATGATCTGGATGTTTTTGATCATGTCACGTATGATCTGGATGTTTTTGATCATGTCACGTAAGGTCTTGGTGACAGCTCTTCTCAAATAATGCATCTCATAGGTGATAATTCATTTCTCAGAGGGCTTGGTCTTTTATCCGTATTTCGGGTCATGATCACCTGGTCACAACAGGAAAGGTAGAAGAGGGGGGGGGGGGGGAGAGAACACCAGGTAGACCAGGAGAAAATATTGGACAATTTCGCAGAGTGGGTAGGGACAGAAAAGATGGGGGGTTGTACTTAATTAAAGCGACAAAAGATAGATTCGTCCTGAGGGCCATGACTGCCAACGCCATGCGGCAAGGCACATACATAATGATGATAGATGGTGATAACAGATAATGATGATGATGATAGATGATGATGATGACGGCGGCGATGATGATGACGATGACGACGATGATGATGATGACGACGACGGCGATGATGATGACGACGACGGCGGCGACGATGATGATGATGATGACGACGACGGAGATGATGATGATGATGACGACGATGATGATGACGATGACAGCGATGATGATGATGATGACGACGGCGGCGATGACGACGGCGGCGGCGATGACGACGACGGCGGCTATGATGACGACTACGACGATGACGACGACGACGACGACGATGATGATGACGACGACGACGATGATGATGATGATGATGGTAATGATGATGATGACGACGATGATGGCTTGGTCAGGATTCAGACCTGGCACCGGTTTGTCAGGGTGGGGGATGAAAATGGAATTGATAGCTTGACTGTGTTTAGACCCGCTGAGGTGTGACAGGAGCGGGGCAGTTTTGATGGCTGGCACTGTTTGCCCTCTGGCTCCTGGTTTCGATCTGTCTGTGGAGTCTTCCAGAAAACGCTGCCGGCGAGGTATTTGAATTCTCTCCTGTTGTTTGCCGTTAGTGCCGTTGTTGGTTTCCTGTAACCGGGTTTTCTGGGACGACGGTTTGCGTTGTCACCTTTCTCGTAATCGTTGTTGTCCATTATTTCTCTCTTTGACAGTCGTGCTTTTTCATAAGTTGAATTACCTCGTGTTTCGGTCTGTACAATGCCCGTCATATTGTGAAGTGTTACACACTCTCTGTGTCTCTGTCTCTGTCTCTGTCTCTGTCACTGTCTTTGTTTATCTCTCTCTCTCTCTCTCTCTCTCTCTCTCTCTCTCTCTCTCTCTCTCTCTCTCTCTGTGTCTGTCTTCTGTCGGTCTCTCTGTCTCTGTCTCTCGCTCTCTCTCTCTCTCTCTCTCTCTCTCTCTCTCTCTCTTCTCTCTGTGTGTGTGTGTGTGTGTGTGTGTGTGTGTGTTTTTGAACAACAAACCTTGTGTGTGTGTGTGTACTTGAGCGGTAAACCTTGTGTGTGTGTGTGTGTGTGTGTGTGTGTGTGTGTGTGTGTGTGTGTGTGTGTGTGTGTGTGTTTGAACAAAAAAACTATATTGACGAACACATTTTGAGGTCGTACGTCTGAGTAGTCACAGTGTCAACAGGAAAATGACGGAAGCTGGGTCTGCAGACAGTTAACACAACATGGACACACACACCAGGTTCTGTCAGTGGTTGTCGTGTACACATTATATACACCAGGACATAACACAGCATGGACACACACACCAGGTTCTGTCAGTGGTTGTCATGTACACATTATACACACCAGGACATAACACAGCATGGACACACACCAGGTTCTGTCAGTGGTTGTCCTGTACACATTATATACACCAGGACATAACCAGTGATAATCAAAAGAGATTGCCATATCTGAACTGCGTATTCAAATTTTGTGATGTGTCCTGTTGTCTTAAGAAGTATGGTCGTAGTTTCGTAAAAATGTACTGGTAATAATATTGTATAATAATAAAAATGATGGTGGTGGTGGTGGTGGTGGTGGTGGTGGTGGTGGTGGTGGTGGTAATGATGATGATGACGATGGTGATGATGATGATGATGATGATAATGATGATGATAATTTTAATAGTAATAGATGTCATTTATATAGCCCAAACGGTCCTTGTCGATGCATGCTCGTTACACGTTACAGGAATAGACCATTTATTACATTTTGAATCAAGTAACAACAACCTGACAAAACATGAAATGAAACTATTACTATTAGAAATCACAGTAATAATAGTATTAAGCAAAATAATATCGATAAATACACGCAGCCAAACATTTTGTTTTCCTGGTGTGGATGAATAAAGGACCGTTGAATTGAGGTGAATTGATAAAGGAATGTTGAATTGAGGTGAATTGATAAAGGAATGTTGAATAGAGGTGAATTGACAAAGAAATGTTGAATTGAAGTGAATTGATTTGACCATTTCACTGAATAGCTGAGCGAGTCGGCTGCTAGTTGTGTTAACATTTATCATCGCTGTCGTTGCAAGGATTATTGATCCCTGCTGTTTGGAACAGCTTACCCAAAAAGGTATATAGATAAAGGAAGCGTACGGAAATCCGCATTGAAAGGAAAACAAGAGTTATCATTAATCAGACCAACATTGGTACCATCTCAAAAGTAACACTGCACAGACTCTTACAGCGTGGAATGGAAAGTGTTTGGGCTTTTCCAGAAACAGAGATAAAGGAAAAGTGAAGAAAAGAAAAGACACCTGAAGAACAAGCAAGTTTGCCAAACCGTCTGTGTATGTGTTTGTGGGCTGTTTGTTGATTGTTATCCAGATAGGTCTGAAAGTTTGTCATGATATGTATATATGGGTGTTTCCTCTTTGCTGTTGTTGTTGCTGTTGTTGCTTTTGTTGTTGTCAGCCATCATGCTGTGTGGATATGGGTGTGTATGTATGAGTGTATGTGTGTATGTCTGTGTGCGGGCATGTGGGTATATGCAGGTATTTACTGTTATTTTCATCTCGGACCTGTTTATGTATCTAATACTCCTTTGTGTTATATCTATTTATTCACCTGCTTCTTTTTCACTTACTTACTCACGTTCTTACTTGTTCACATACATATATACATAAATACTTTCTTACTTGCTTACTTACTTACTTACTTCCTTACTTACTTACTTACTTATCTATGATTAAGAAAATATTATCTTCACATAGTTGATAGACAGCTGTGCATTTGTGCATTGACTGGAGGGAGGGGGGGTCTGTCATGTGAGACGAGTTTATACAAAATAGTTAGTTGTGTGGTGAATCAGATCTTTGATTATGTATGTTCCTTTTTTAAGGCAAGATACACGATAAACATGTCATTTACATGCAACCAAGACTATTCCAGTGGTAGGCTGATAAAATACTTGACTTGGTAAAACATAGTCTAGGTAGGACCTCAGGTCCTGGCCAGCTCATGGGTTTATGTGCAGGTTTAAGGCTTGTACCATGATCATCATTCTCATGGCACCTGTGACGTTAGTGCATATGGAATTCGTTCCGAGCGCGGAGACGTCATCTTGAGAAACTGAAACTGAAACTAAAAGCTGTTCGTAGCCTTGGAATGCTGGTTCATCTGGCTTTGGGATCGACTCACCGGGGTATGTCTGAAAAATGGGCCGGTCTTATCCAGACCTCATTTTTTGACGATCTGTCTACTCTTTGTTATCTTTTTCTGTCCTTATCTGCCATGCTGGTCCGTTCACCTGTGTGTGTTCTGCACAGACCTCACTTTTTGACGATCTGTCTGCTCTCTGTAATATTTTTCTGTCCTTATCTGCCATGCTGGTCCGTTCACCTGTGTGTGTTTTGCAAAGCCTTGCATACTATCTCTGGCTGTAAGGAAATGTGCTGAAACAATTTTGGGTAATTTAGTTCAGTATTTACATATGTTTTAGTGCACTTAGTTATAATTGTTTCCATTCGAATTCTGTTTTTCCCGTGTGGCGATGCCGGGGACTCTTTCAGTATAAATAGTATCCCCACCTTCTGGGAATTCTGTGCTGGAAATTTCCTCTTTTCTGTCACTCTGTTTGTTTCTGCATTGTTCCTTTCCTTTTTGTCGTTTCTTCCTATCATTTTCTGCCTTGCTGGTCCATTCACCTGTATGTGTTCTACAGTCTTGCGTACTTTTTCTTAGGATTTATAATTGTGTACATGTTCTCTTAGGATTGATAACTGGGTACATGTTCTCTTAGGATTGATAATTGGGGTACATGTTCTCTTAGGATTGATAACTGGGTACATGTTCTCTTAGGATTGATAACTGGGTACATGTTCTCTTAGGATTGATAACTGGGTACATGTTCTCTTAGGATTGATAACTGGGTACATGTTCTCTTGGGATTGAAAACTGGGTACATGTTCTCTTAGGATTGATAACTGGGTACATGTTCTCTTAGGATTGATAACTGGGTACATGTTCTCTTGGGATTGATAACTGGGTACATGTTCTCTTAGGATTGATAACTGGGTACATGTTCTCTTAGGATTGATAACTGGGTACATGTTCTCTTAGGATTGATAATTGGGTACATGTTCTCTTAGGATTGATAACTGGGTACATGTTCTCTTAGGATTGATAATTGGGTACATGTTCTCTTAGGATTGATAACTGGGTACATGTTCTCTTAGGATTGATAACTGGGTACATGTTCTCTTAGGATTGATAACTGGGTACATGTTCTCTTAGGATTGATAATTGGGTACATGTTCTCTTAGGATTGATAACTGGGTGCATGTTCTCTTAGGATTGATAACTGGGTACATGTTCTCTTAGGATTGATAATTGGGTACATGTTCTCTTAGGATTGATAACTGGGTACATGTTCTCTTAGGATTGATAACGGGTACATGTTCTCTTAGGATTGATAACTGGGTACATGTTCTCTTAGGATTGATAACTGGGTACATGTTCTCTTAGGATTGATAATTGGGTACATGTTCTCTTAGGATTGATAATTGGGTACATGTTCTCTTAGGATTGATAACTGGGTACATGTTCTCTTAGGATTGATAACTGGGTACATGTTCTCTTAGGATTGATAATTGGGTACATGTTCTCTTAGGATTGATAACTAGGTACATGTTGTCTTAGAATTGATAACTAGGTACATGTTCTCTTAGGATTGATAATTGGGTCATGTTCTCTTAGGATTGATAATTGGGTACATGTTCTCTTAGGATTGATAATTGGGTACATGTTCTCTTAGGATTGATAATTGGGTACATGTTCTCTTAGGATTGATAATTGGGTACATGTTCTCTTAGGATTGATAACTGGGTACATGTTCTCTTAGGATTGATAATTGGGTACATGTTCTCTTAGGATTGATAATTGGGTACATGTTCTCTTAGGATTGATAACTGGGTACATGTTCTCTTAGGATTGATAATTGGGTACATGTTCTCTTAGGATTGATAACTGGGTACATGTTCTCTTAGGATTGATAACTGGGTACATGTTCTCTTAGGATTGATAATTGGGTACATGTTCTCTTAGGATTGATAACTAGGTACATGTTCTCTTAGGATTGATAACTAGGTACATGTTCTCTTAGGATTGATAATTGGGTCATGTTCTCTTAGGATTGATAATTGGGTATATGTTCTCTTAGGATTGGTAACTGGGTACATGTTCTCTTAGGATTGATAACGGGTACATGTTCTCTTAGGATTGATAACTGGGTACATGTTCTCTTAGGATTGATAACTGGGTACATGTTCTCTTAGGATTGATAACTGGGTACATGTTCTCTTAGGATTGATAACTGGGTACATGTTCTCTTAGGATTGATAATTGGGTACATGTTCTCTTAGGATTGATAACTGGGTACATGTTCTCTTAGGATTGATAACTGGGTACATGTTCTCTTAGGATTGATAACTGGGTACATGTTCTCTTAGGATTGATAATTGGGTACATGTTCTCTTAGGATTTATAACTGGGTACATGTTCTCTTAGGATTGATAACTGGGTACATGTATTGACTAACATTTTTGGCTGTATGGAAATGTGATGTATAGAAGCAATATGGGCAAGCTAGGCCACTGTTTGTGTATGTTTTAATGCAGTAGTTATGTTTCCATTTGAATTCAGGTGGTTAACCACCTCCGTTGGGTTGCCGGGGGCTCCTTCAGTATAAATAGTATCCCCACCTTCTGGAACTTCTGTGCTAGAAATTTCCTCTTTTCTGTCACTCTGTTTCTGCCTTGTTCCTTTGCTTTCTGTCATTTCTACCTGTCATTTTCTGCCTTAATGGTCCATTCACCTGTATTTTTTCGATAAAGTCTTACGTAATGTTTCTTCGGATTGATAATTGGGTACATAATAATAATAATAATTACAATATTTATATAGCGCAAAATCTTGATAAAATCAAATCTAATCGCTGAAGCAGACACACACGCAGGCACGCACGCTCGCACACACACGCACGCACACATACAGACACACACACACACACACACACACACACACCCCACACACACGCATGGCTATAAATGGGGAGAAAGAATAAAAGCAATAAAAGCAAGAATAAAAGCAATGGAAAATTATAGAGAGCATAGCATACAATTATATATTATA
Source organism: Monoplex corrugatus (assembly GCA_030674185.1). Classification (NCBI taxonomy): domain Eukaryota; kingdom Metazoa; phylum Mollusca; class Gastropoda; order Littorinimorpha; family Ranellidae; genus Monoplex; species Monoplex corrugatus. Next base: position 12,001 of record JAPXFY010001093.1, read on the forward strand.
ACCATGTGATTCCCTCCGAGCGGAGACAGGCTGCAGAGGGGAGGGTTGAGTGAGGTTAGGATTTTATGCAGGAGAGAAAAGGTGAGTTTTGAGAGCAGACTTGAAGGAGACAAAAGTAGGTTGCTGACGGACTGAGAGAGGAAGTTTGTTCCAGGAGAGTGGACCAGAAACAGAGAAGGCTCGTGGACCATAGGTATTGAGCTTAGTGCGTGGAAAGCGAAGAGTCAGAGGATCAGAGGCAGAGCGGAGGGTACGTGAGGGAACATAGATCTCAAGTAGGCTTGACAGGTAATCGGGGGCTGCGTTATTAAGGCTTTTGTAGCACATGGTGTCTAGTTTGTACTGTATGCGCTTTGATACAGGGAGCCAGTGAAGTTGTGCCAGGAGAGGAGATATGTGGTCAGCTTTTTTCTTTTTGAGTACAAGGCGTGCAGCATTGTTTTGAATGCGCTGTAGGATGTGAATGGTGGAGGCAGGAAGACCAGACAGGAGTGAATTGCAATAGTCAATGCGAGACATTATGAAGGAGAGAACGAGTTTTGCAGTTGTTTCGACAGAGAGATACTTCCTGATCAGCTTTATACGATGGAGATGATAGTAGCAGGATCTGGCAGTTTGAGAAACAAAGTTGTTCATGGAGAGGGTAGAGTCAATGCAGACACCAAGGTTTTTAGCTGAATCAGAAATTGGGACTGATGTGTTACATAATGGGAGAGAAAAGAGGAGCAGCTGAGAAAGTTTCTGACGGGTGCCAATGAGGATAGCTTCTGTTTTGTCGTCATTAAGCTGAAGTCTATTGTGTGTCATCCAGTTCTTAATGTCCGAGTAACACTCAGTGGTGCGAGTCAACAGGCGCTGTATATTATCAGGTGAGTCACTGTCTTGAAGTTGGGTGTCATCAGCATAGAAGTGGTGTATTAAGTGCATTTTTGGCCCTAGGGAGGTGAGATATGCGGAAGCAATTTTAGATAATTTATGCCTGTTTTTGTATGTGTTTTGGTGTCCTTATGTATGCTTATATTTGTATTCAGGTGTGTTTTTTTTTTAATCTCCCCTGTGCGATAAATCGGACGGAATGGTCCTACGCCAGGGGCATGTCCTTAAATTATGTGCGCGAATGCATTGATATGCATACTTAATTTTCTTTTTCTTTTCTTTTTTTCCCCTGTTGAAGTTTTGTGTTTTGAAGCGGTCATAGCCCTGATATGGCTCTGCGCAGTTGGCTGGGCTTTAAACAACAATAAAAGTAAAAGGTGGTTAACCCCCTGGTGATAGATTGGACAGAGTGGTCAACACCAGGAGGCATCTCCCTAGATTATGTGCGCGAATGCATTGATATGTGTTCTTGATTTTATTTTCCATTTATTTTTTTTCAGCGTGGTGTTGTGTACATTTTGACATGGTTGTAGCTCTGATATGGCTCTGCGCAGTCGGCTGGGCTTTAAATTAAACACCAAGAATAAGGAGTTCACATCTTGACCGTCTCCTGCTTTCTTTGGTAGAAGCCATTGTTGTATGGCACTTGTTTTTATTTCAAACTCCCGTTGGAGTTAACTGCGCGTGACAACAGATAAGATTTTTTACTGGAATATGGAGAACTCAGCTTTACTGACCCGATAGCCGGTTTTAAAGTCGGGTTTCTGTTATCGCGCGCGCGCGCGCGCGCACGCACGCACGCACGCACGCACGCACGCACGCACACACACGCACACGCGCACGCGCACGCACGCACGCACACACACACACACACACACACACACACACTCTCTCTCCTCTCTCTCTCTCTCTCTCTCTCTCACACACTCTCTATCTCTCTCTCTTTCACTCACGCACTCTCTCTCTCTCTCTTTCTCTCACTGACACACACTCTCTCTCTCTCTCTCTCTCTCTCTCTCACACACACACACACACACACGCTCTCTCTCTCTTTCTCTCCCCTCTCTCTCTCCCCCCCTCTCTCTCTCCCCCCCCCCTCTCTCTCTCTCTCTCTTGAGATACTTAGTGTCACAGATATAGCTCTGCCCACCACCATTCGAATTTGTTTAATAAAGTCGAAATGTTGCTGTCGATTTATCATCACACTTTTTATTAATTAATATATGTGTATTTAGAGAGGGGTCAGAAGGTAAAGACAGTCACTGTTCTACCTACAGGTCTGAAGCTGTGTTGTGTGGCCTCTTGCCTCCAGTAACTTTTTTTTTTTTTTTTTTTTTTTTTTTTTTTTTTCTCTCTTCGTTTTCTTTTCTTTACTTCTTTTCTTTTCTGTTCTTTTTCTCGTCTTTTTCTTTTTTATTTTCTTTTCTTTTTGTTTTTCTTTTCTTTTCTATTCCATTTTTTTTCTTTTTCTTTCTTTTTCTCTTCTTTCTTTTTTATTTTCTTTTCTTTTTGTTTTTCTTTTCTTTTCTATTCCATTTTTTTTCTTTTTCTTTTCTTTTTCGTTTCTTTTTCGTTTCTTTACTTCTATTCTTTTTTTTTCTTTTTTTTTTTCTTTTTTTTTCTTTTCTGTTTTTTTTTATTATTATTATTATTATTCTTTCCTTTTCTTTTTTCTTTTTTTTTTTTTTTCTTTTCTTTTCTTTCTTTTCTTTTATTCTCGCAGACTGGAGTGTAGCGAGCTAACCAATTTCACATTTCACATTCCATTCATGCTGTGCCCTTAGCATTGAGGTGGAGTGGGGGGGGCGGCTCCTCCTGCCTCAGCTGTCTTATAGATCTCAGTGGACAGTCTGGATTCTCAGCGACATGGATTGAATCCAGCTCCGCCTGCCAGTCTGAGCGCGTCAGTTCAGCCTTGGCTGAGTAAAACTTCACAGAAACTTCAGAACATTGGATTATTCAAGGATAGTGGCATTAGCGCCCTTTGGACCTGTACGAAGACTGGTCCTTGCAGCTCTACATATAACATACAAGAACGGGAAAACCACATTATTTTTTTACTCCCGCACCCTGTCCATCAGCATCCTGCATTGCCAACCATGCTAGCCAAGCAAAAATTTAACC
>JAPXFY010001093.1:27500-35000 GCA_030674185.1 Monoplex corrugatus
ATTATTACGTTTTAATCCGTATTTTATTACATGGCGTTTGTGGTGGTAGCGGCTTGTGCGGATTTTTTTGAGCATGGTGGCGCATTTTGAGGAAAGTGAAACTGCATCCTATCCACCAACTGCAAAAACTGAACCCTTTGACTCCCTCACCCTATCCACCAGCTTCCTGCAGAAAGCTGGCGGATAAGGTGAGGGAGTCAAAGAGTTAAATTTTTTGCTTTGCTAGTGCGGATGGCAATGTAGGATCCTGGTGGATTGGGTGAGGGAGTCAAAGGGTTAAGTTTTTTGCTTTGCTAGCACGGATGGCAATGCAGGATGCTCGTGGAAGGGTGAGACAGTCAAAGGGTTAAGTGTTTGCTAACAGGGTGAGACAGTCAAAGGGTTAAGTGTTTGCTTTGCTAGCATGGTTGGCAATGCAGGATGCTCGTGGAAGGGTGAGACAGTCAAAGGGTTAAGTGTTTGCTAACAGGGTGAGGGAGTCAAAAGGTTAAGTGTTTGCTTTGCTAGCACGGATGGCAATGCAGGATGCTCGTGGAAGGGTGAGACAGTCAAAGGGTTAAGTGTTTGCTAACAGGGTGAGGGAGTCAAAAGGTTAAGTGTTTGCTTTGCTAGCACGGATGGCAATGCAGGATGCTCGTGGAAGGGTGAGACAGTCAAAGGGTTAAGTGTTTGCTAATAGGGTTGGCAGTGCAGGATGCTGCTAGTGGAAGGGTGAGGGAGTCAAAGAGTTAAGTTTTTTTGCTTTGCTAGCTCGGATGGCAAGGCAGGATGCTGGTGGATAGGGTGCGGGAGTCAAAGGGTTAAGTATTTGCTTTGCTAGCATGGTTGGCAATGCAAGATGCTGGTGGATAGGGTGAGGGAGTCAAGGGGTTAAGTTTTTTGCTTTGCTAGCACGGATGGCAAGGCAGGATACTGGTGGAAGGGTGAGGGAATCAAAGGGTTAAGTTTTTTACTTTTGCTAGAGTAGTTGGCAGTGCAGGATGCTGGTGGACAGTGTGCGGGAGTCAAAGGGTTAAATTCGCTTCCATGACCAAGTTGGAGCGGCTTTCGGGGAGTGAGGTGGTGGAGACCTTAGCTTGTCCTCGGGGCTGGCGTTATGTGTGCAATGTTCCGTCTTGTTTTCCCATGGGAAAGGGCAGTGGAGCTGGCTGATGAAATCACTGGGCCTCATTGATCACCATCCACCATCATCCATCCACCGTTATGTCAAGCTGTGTGTAAGTGTCGTCTGCTTTTTGCCCCGACACCGATACATACCAAACTCGGGACGCGGGAAGTGAATTATGACATCAGATAATGCGTGTCAGCAGCAGTACTAATACGTGCGCGCACGCACACACACACACACACACACACACACACACACACACACACACACACACACACATACACACACACACACACACACACACACACACACACACACACACACACACACATACACACACACACACTCGCGCATGCACGCATACAGGCGTACTGGCGCGCGCGCACTCAGACACACACACTAATACACACTCTCTCTCTTTCATACGCGCACATGCACACACTTGTACACTTGTGCGCGCGCACACATACACTTACTTGCGCTCGTGCGATCACACACACACACACATTCGCACGCACAGCTCACACACGAACACTTTCGCATGCGCTCACACACGCTCCCATGCACACACACACACACACACACACACACACACATGTTCGCATGCACACACACACACACACACACACGCACGCACGCACGCACACACACACACACAAGAAGTAGATGTGGCACTACATTGCGGCGACGCGCTCTCCCTGGAGAAAGCCCAGATTTCACAAAGTAAATCAATTTTGAGAGAGAGAGATTCACATATAAACACGCGGTTACATTGTGTGTGTGTCTTTGTGTGTGTGTCTTTGTGTGTGTGTCTTTGTTCGTTCTTTGATTTAACGTCTTTTCACTATATAAGTGATATTAGACGGGGGGGGGGGGGGGGGGGGGGGGAATTAAAAAAAAAGGAATAAATAAAATAAAATGTAGAACGATAGTTGGGTGGGTTGGATTGGGGCAGAGGGGAGATAGAGTAAAAAGACATAAATAGGTGGGAGAACAGGAAAATGGAACGAAAACTTAACTCTAACAATTAACTTCAACAATGTGAAGGGAAATTGTAACACTAATACACAATCTGCATAAAGTTAAAGTGATGCGTTTACAGGACTGTGAATTAATGATTCTGAAATTTTAACTAATAAAAGAATGATCTGATGTAACTTTTTGGAAATGAGTTTCAGAATACTTTTCTTGAGTAAACATTTTTGGTAAAAAGGAACGTAGCATTTTGCAGTAAAATAAGCAGTGAAACAGTGTGAACTGTTCGCCGCAAATACACTTGACATTTTTACAATATTTTGTTTTCGACGCGTTTAGCTGAATACGAAAACGAACAGCAACAATCGATCTCAGCTGATACATGGAAGAATACTGCAATTTTTTACATACATTTTGAACGGTAAGTTTTATCATTTGTTGTGATACAAACTGTTCATTTAAATGTTCATAAAATCGAGACCATGAGGTTGATTCGAGCAAGTTGCAAGCTTCTTTTACGGAAGTACGAACATGTAATTCTATAGAATTATCAGAGTTCTGCGCGCCTTGCGTGTGTGTGTGTGTGTGTGTGTGTGTGTGGTGTGTGAGAGAGAGAGAGAGAATTACGTCTGCGTGTGTGTGAGTGTGTTTGCGTGGACATTGTGTGTGTGTGTGTGTGTGTGTGTGTGTAACAAAAACAGCATGATATTTACTTACTTCAGAGTTCAAATGTAAGCACGTGGACACGTGAGCTTTGGCGTCCTGACAGTGACGAAGATTAATTAATAGTAAAACATCTGGGGACAGGTCACGGGCAGACACGGATGTTTATAGAGAGGCTTGTCGAGACCTGTAGGTATGTGTGTGTATACATACACACAGGGTTTGTTTTGACGTCTTGGCTGCTTAGGTCTATATAATATAATAATATAATATACAATATTTTATATAGCGCAAAATCTTGATAAAATCAAATCTAAGCGCTAAAACAGACACACACGCATGCACGCACACGCACGCACGCACGCACGCACGCACGCACGCACACACACGCACGCACGCACGCACGCACGCACACACACACACACACACACACACACACACACGCACACGCACACGCACACGCATACGGCTATAAATGGGGAGAAAGAATAAAAGCAATGGAAAATTATAGAGAGCATATTATACAATTATATATTACAATGTGATTCCCCTCCGAGTGGAGACAGGCTGCAGAGGGGATTGAGTGAGGTCAGGATTTTATGCAGAGGAGAAAAGGTGAGTTTTGAGAGCGGACTTGAAGGAGACAAAAGTAGGTTGCTGACGGACTGAGAGAGGAAGTTTGTTCCAGGAAAGTGGACCAGAAACAGAGAAGGCTCGTGGACCATAGGTATTGATTGAGCTTAGTGCGTGGAAAGTGAAAAGTCAGAGGATCGGAGGCAGAGCGGAGGGTACGTGAGGGAACATAGATCCCAAGTAGGCTTGACAGGTAATTGGGGGCTGCGTTATTGAGGCTTTTGTAGCACATGGTGTCTAGTTTGTACTGTATGCGCTTTGATACAGGGAGCCAGTGAAGTTGTGCCAGGAGAGGAGATATGTGGTCAGCTTTTTTCTTTTTTTAGTACAAGGCGTGCAGTCTAGGAACCAGAAGAACAAGCAAACCAAAGCAAGCGCACATTCAACACAACAAGACAAGACAAGCGCAAATTTTCGGTCAACCGGCCTTTGTCAAGCGCGAATGCACGGTCAGAAACAGACTGGACGAGGCGGCAGGGAAGTTTTTAGTCCTCTTTTTATTATCCGTTGTTTGGTGGTGTTTGTGGTCTGTTTGTGACCGTGCGTTCGCGCTTGACAAAGGCCGGTTGGCCGAAAATTTGCGCTTGTCTTGTCTTGTTGTGTTGAATGCGCGCTTGCTTTGGTTTTCTTGTTCTTCTGGTTCCTGTTTGCTTGGGCGCGGGCAGTCGCACTTGTTTTGGATCCCGTGTTTAGGTCTAGTTTTTTGTTTTGACGTGCTGGCTGTTTAGGTCTAGTTTTTGTTTTGATGTGTTGGCTGTTTAGGTCTAGTTTTTTGTTTTGATTTGTTGGCTGTTTAGGTCTAGTTTTTGTTTTGACGTGCTGGCTGTTTAGGTCTAGTTTTTGTTTTGATTTGTTGGCTGTTTAGGTCTAGTTTTTTGTTTTGATTTGTTGGCTGTTTAGGTCTAGTTTTTTGTTTTGATTTGTTGGCTGTTTAGGTCTAGTTTTTGTTTTGACGTGCTGGCTGTTTAGGTCTAGTTTTTGTTTTGATTTGTTGGCTGTTTAGGTCTAGTTTTTTTGTTTTGACGTGTTGGCTGTTTAGGTCTAGTTTTTGTTTTGACGTGTTGGCTGTTTAGGTCTAGTTTTTGTTTTGACGTGCTGGCTGTTTAGGTCTAGTTTTTTGTTTTGACGTGTCAGCTGTTTAGGTCTAGTTTTTTGTTTTGACGTGCTGGCTGTTTAGGTCTAGTTTTTTGTTTGACGTGTTGGCTGTTTAGGTCTAGTTTTTTGTTTTGACGTGCTGGCTGTTTAGGTCTAGTTTTTTGTTTTGACGTGCTGGCTGTTTAGGTCTAGTTTTTTGTTTTGACGTGTTGGCTGTTTAGGTCTAGTTTTTTGTTTTGACGTGCTGGCTGTTTAGGTCTAGTTTTTTGTTTGACGTGTTGGCTGTTTAGGTCTAGTTTTTTGTTTTGACGTGTTGGCTGTTTAGGTCTAGTTTTTTGTTTTGACTTGTTGGCTGTTTAGGTCTAGTTTTTTGTTTTGACGTGCTGGCTGTTTAGGTCTAGTTTTTTGTTTGACGTGTTGGCTGTTTAGGTCTAGTTTTTTGTTTGATGTGTTGGCTGTTTAGGTCTAGTTTTTTGTTTGACGTGTTGGCTGTTTAGGTGTAGTTTTTGTTTTGATGTGTTGGCTGTTTAGGTCTAGTTTTTGTTTTGACGTGTTGGCTGTTTAGGTCTAGTTTTTGTTTTGACGTGTTGGCTGTTTAGGTCTAGTTTTTGTTTTGACGTGTTGGCTGTTTAGGTCTAGTTTTTGTTTTGACGTGTTGGCTGTTTAGGTCTAGTTTTTGTTTTGACGTGTTGGCTGTTTAGTCTAGTTTTTGTTTTGACGTGCTGGCTGTTTAGGTCTAGTTTTTGTTTTGACGTGCTGGCTGTTTAGGTCTAGTTTTTTGTTTTGACGTGTTGGCTGTTTAGGTCTAGTTTTTTTATTTGTTGGCTGTTTAGGTCTAGTTTTTGTTTTGACGTGCTGGCTGTTTAGGTCTAGTTTTTTGTTTTGACGTGCTGGCTGTTTAGGTCTAGTTTTTGTTTTGACGTGTCAGCTGTTTAGGTGTAGTTTTTGTTTTGACGTGCTGGCTGTTTAGGTCTAGTTTTTTGTTTTGACGTGTTGGCTGTTTAGGTCTAGTTTTTTGTTTTGATGTGTTGGCTGTTTAGGTCTAGTTTTTTTTTTGACGTGTTGGCTGTTTAGGTCTAGTTTTTGTTTTGATGTGTTGGCTGTTTAGGTCTAGTTTTTTGTTTTGACGTGTCAGCTGTTTAGGTGTAGTTTTTGTTTTGACGTGCTGGCTGTTTAGGTCTAGTTTTTTGTTTTGACGTGTTGGCTGTTTAGGTCTAGTTTTTGTTTTGACGTGTTGGCTGTTTAGGTCTAGTTTTTTGTTTTGACGTGTCAGCTGTTTAGGTGTAGTTTTTGTTTTGACGTGCTGGCTGTTTAGGTCTAGTTTTTTGTTTTGACGTGTTGGCTGTTTAGGTCTAGTTTTTGTTTTGACGTGTTGGCTGTTTAGGTCTAGTTTTTTGTTTTGACGTGTCAGCTGTTTAGGTGTAGTTTTTGTTTTGACGTGCTGGCTGTTTAGGTCTAGTTTTTGTTTTGATGTGTCAGCTGTTTAGGTCTAGTTTTTGTTTTGATGTGTCAGCTGTTTAGGTCTAGTTTTTGTTTTGATGTGTTGGCTGTTTAGGTCTAGTTTTTGTTTTGACGTGTTGGCTGTTTAGGTCTAGTTTTGTTTTTTCTGTTTAGGTCTAGTTTTTTCTGTTGACTTGTTTTCTGTTTAGGTCTAGTTTTTCTGTTGACTTGTTTTCTGTTTAGGTCTAGTTTTTCTGTTGACTTGTTTTCTGTTTAGGTCTAGTTTTTCTGTTGACTTGTTTTCTGTTTAGGTCTAGTTTTTCTGTTGACTTGTTTTCTGTTTAGGTCTAGTTTTGTTTTGACTTTTCTGTTAAAGTCTAGTTTTTGTGTGTGTGTGTGTTTTTGTTGTTGTTTTGTTTTGTTTTTTTGTTTTTGACTTGTTTTCTGTTTAGGTCTGTTTGTTTGGGGTTCATTGTTTGTTTGTTTGTTTTGGGGGGTATTGTTGTTTTGTTTTTTTGTGTTGTTTTGGTTTGTTGTTGTTGATGTGTTTTGTTTTTAGCGTGCAGATTTTTCAGGTATGTTTGTATGCGCATTGTTTTTTTTTTTTTTGTATTTTTGTTTTGTTTTTTTGTTTTGTTTTATTTTTTCCCCACACCTTGCAGGTTATATATGTTACTGCTCTGTCTGCGTTCTGTGTTTTCGGTGAGCGGGCATTCTGAGTGTTTTCGTCTTTTCATAATCCAGTCACTGACATGACTTACGGCATCTTTAAATGCGCATATTTGATTTTCTGCATGCGTGTACAGACGAAGGGGGGTTAGACACTGGATGACACGTCTGTGCGCACGTTGACCTGGGAGTTGGTTCGTTGTTTGATTTAACGTCTTTTCACTATAAGTGATATTAGACGGTACCTGGGAGTTGGTTCGTTCTTTGATTTAACGTCTTTTCACTATAAGTGATATTAGACGGTATTGGTTCGTTCTTTGATTTAACGTCTTTTCACTATAAGTGATATTAGACGGTACCTGGGAGTTGGTTCGTTCTTTGATTTAACGTCTTTTCACTATAAGTGATATTAGACGGTACCTGGGAGTTGGTAAAACCACAACCCTTTACCCACCAAGCGGAGCTGTCTTGGCAGTTTCCTCTTCCTGATGTTCGCTATCACATTTCGAGTTTGTGTGTGTATGTGTGTGTGTGTGGTTTTTTGTTTTGTTTTTTTGTTTTTTGTTCTTGTTTTTGTTTTGTTTTTTGTTTTGGTTTTTTTGTTGTTTTTTTAAAGGATCATTGCACTCGGGGAGGTTACCTTTGTGTTCACCTTTTTCTTTGTGCTCACCTTTTTTTTTTATCCCGCCCCATTGTCTACGCCACTTTAATTTAAGACTACAGAGACTGCGGCAGGTTGTTGTTGTTTTTTTTTTACAATGCGATGATGATGTCAATGAGGATGATAATCATGATGCTGTGGAGTTCCATCTAGGATTGAGACTGCTTGACAGAGCTGTACTCTCGTACTCTGGAGTCAACCAGGCCCGAGAGATACAGACACCTGTGGTGCTTGTCAGGAGATTTGAACAACACCC
>JAPXFY010001093.1:40000-41187 GCA_030674185.1 Monoplex corrugatus
ACTTTGTGTGCTCCAACTTCAAACTTGATATTGTGTGATCATTTAAACCTGAAAAGTGAAACTTATTGAGCAACCCAAGAAGTGAGATTTCATTCAAAGACTACAGTTGGTGAACAACTGTAAAACACTCAAGTTAAAGGGTGAGTGTACATTGTATTATTATGTTTTTAACCCCTTCTCCCCTTTTCCCAAATATATCTTCCTGTAATAATTATGTGTTTACAGCAATTTTTATGCACTAAATATCTCTTGAAATTATGTCCAGAAAGCGCGAAATGGCATAGATTTACACTTGGTTTTTAAAAAAATTGTGTTTTTTTTCCTCCTCCTGTTTTAAGCCCTGTGTGATAAATTGGACGGTGTGGTCAACGCCAGGGACGTATCCTTAGATTATGTGCGCGAATGCATTGATATGGGTACGTCATTTTTTTTCCAGGTGGTGGGTTTTGTTTGTTTGTTTTTCCAGTGAAGTATTATGTATGTTTTGAAATGGTTTTAGACCTGAAATGGCTCTGCACAGTCGGCTGGGCTTTAAACAACAATAACATTGATAATTTGCTATAAAACAACAATAACAATGATAATTTGCTATAACAATGATGACGATGATAATGATAGTCATGGTGCTGTGGCGTTCCATCCAGGATTGAGACTGCGTGACAGGGCTGTATTTCTACGCTTATTGTCTATGATAACGTGTCCTGACGTCGGCCTGGCCCGAGAGATACAGACACCTGCGGTGTTGTTGAGGGAAGTTTAGCAGCACCTCGGTGACGCATCCGTGAAGTAGATGGATGAGACTTCACTGTGTTAGTCCCAAGATCTTCCCAATGAGCCCCATGGCACGTTTAGCTCCGGGCCAAAGCCGGTTGGAGCCGAAAACTCCCACAATGATTATGTGGGCGATGTTCATTGTTCTGTCGGGCGAAGGGCGCTGTGAGCTGACTGATAAAATCAGTGTGCCACATTAATCTACCGCCTACCATTTCGGGCAACGGGTGTCGTCTGCTTTTAGCCACGAAGTCGATGGAGATTAGGACACGGGAGGTGATTTGATGACGTCATGACGATGTATTTGTGTATGTGCGCTTGTATGTATGTGTGTATGTACGTATGTTTGTATGTATGTATGTGTGTACGTATGTATGTATGTATGTGTGTACGATGTATGTATGTTGTGTGTACGT
>JAPXFY010001094.1:0-17500 GCA_030674185.1 Monoplex corrugatus
GGAGTTCCAGTCCCTTGCAGACACAAGAAGATCATTGATAAGGAAGATTAGGAAAAGACAAGCAACATTTTATAGGCCATTTTATGAGGAAAGGGAATTAGAGCACCTGGTCACAACAGGAAAGCTGGAGGGGAAAGGGAACAACAGGTAGACCCAGGGAGAAAATATTGGACGGACTTGCAGAGTGGCTGAGGACAGACAGGGTGGAAATTGTGCTTGCGACGACAAGGGATAGATTCGTGTGGAGGACCATGATCGCCAACGCCACGTGGCAGGACACATGATGGTGATGATGATGATGTCATCTTCTTTGTCGTTTCTATGAGGTACCCAGACATTTTATTCATGATGTCTTCTTACTGGCGGTTAGTGCGGCGTGTAATGTGTTGGTAACGTGGTATGTGTGTCGTGTGTCGTGTTTGTATCAGGTGATTGCGCTAGTGTGTTCGTGTTCGTCAGATATTGTGTTATATACGTAGAACATCTTTGAGACAGGTTGATAATTTTAGATGTCTGGGAACGGTGATCTCACCAGATGATAGATGCACATCCGAAAGGGCCAGCAGAATCGGCAAAGCCAAAACAGCATTCAAGAAGATGATAAGCCATCTTACCGACAAATACTTATCAATTAACATGGGAAAGCGAGTTCTTGAGTGTTATATAGAGCCAATGCCGTTGTACGGTTGAGGTGTGGACGGTCAACATGCGAGGTCGGAGCAAAATAGAGGCAACTAAAATGTGGTTTCAAGGAAGAATATTGAGAGTTCTTCCATGGACAGCAAAGAAAACAAGCGAGACAATCTTGAAGGAGGCAGACACCGGGGGATCGTTGATAAAGAGGATTGGGAAAAGACAAGCAACATTTATAGGACTTATTGTGAGGAGGGGGAGTTGGGGCACCTGGTCACAACAGGAAGGATGGAGGGAAGGAGGGCACCGAGTTGACCCCGGGAGAAATTAATGGACGGACTAGCAGGGTGGCCGAGGGCAGAGAAGGTGGGAGATGTGTTTGCAGCGATAGGGGATAGATTTATATGGAGGGCCATGATCGCCAACGCCATGTGGCAGGGCACATGATGATGATGATACGTAGGGCCTTATGAGCAATGTATTGGCCATTGTGTTATTTACATAGGACCTTAGGGGCAATGTATTGGCCATTGTGTTATTTACATAGGACCTTAGGGCAATGTATTGGCCATTGTGTTATATACATAGGACCTTAGGGGCAATGTATTGGCCATTGTGTTATTTACATAGGACCTTAGGGGCAATGTATTGGCCATTGTGTTATTTACATAGGACCTTAGGGGCAATGTATTGGCCATTGTGTTATTTACATAGGACCTTAGGGGCAATGTATTGGCCATTGTGTTATATACGTACGACCTCCGGGACAATGTCCCCCTGGTGAGGCTGGGGCTCTTTTAGTATAAATAGTATCCCCACCTTCTGGAAATTATGTGCTTGAAGTTTCCTATTTACTGTCACTCTCTTTTGTGCTTCCCTTGTTCATTTGCTTTCTGTCATTTCTACCTGTCATTTCTACCTGTCATTTTCTGCCTTGCTGGTCCATTCACCTGTATGTGTTCCATACAGTCTTAACGTACTTTTTCTTAGGATTGATAATTGGGTACATGTATCAAGTGCATTTTTGGCGCTCTGGAGGTGAGATATTGTGGGGCCCGTTTATATATATGTTTTTGGTGTCCTTAGGTATGCTAAATGTTTTATTCAGGTGTATTTTTTTAAATCCCCTGTGCGATAAATTAGACGGAGTGGTCAACGCCAGGAGTATGTCCTTAGATTATGTGCACGAGTGCATTGATAAGTGTACTTCTTTTCTTTTTTTCTTGTTGAAGTTTTGTCTGTTTTGAAGCGGTTATAGCCCTGATATGGCTCTACGCAGTCGGCTGGGCTTTCAACAACAATGACAACAACAAGGGACAAAGTACTGGTTATTGTGTTATATACGTAGGACCACAGGGGTAATGTATTGGCTATTGTGTTATACACGTAGGACCACAGGGGTAATGCATTGGCTATTGTGTTATATACACGTAGGACCACAGGGGTAATGTATTGGCTATTGTGTTATACACGTAGGACCACAGGGGTAATGTATTGGCTATTGTGTTATACACGTAGGACCACAGGGTAATGTATTGGCTATTGTGTTACATACGCAGGAACACAGGTGTAATGTATTGGCTATTGTATTATACACGTAGGACCACAGGGGTAATGTATTGGCTATTGTGTTATACACGTAGGACCACAGGGTAATGTATTGGCTATTGTGTTATACACGTAGGACCACAGGGGTAATGTATTGGCTATTGTGTTATACACGTAGGACCACAGGGTAATGTATTGGCTATTGTGTTATACACGTAGGACCACAGGGGTAATGTATTGGCTATTGTTTATACACGTAGGACCACAGGGGTAATGTATTGGCTATTGTGTTATACCGTAGACCACAGGGTAATGTATTGGCTATTGTTTACACGTAGGACCACAGGGTATGTATTGGCTATTGTGTTATATCACGTAGGACCACAGGAACAATGTATTGGCTATTGTGTTATATACGTAGACCTTAAGGATACTGTACTGGTTCGAGGTTGGAGTTAACAATAATCCACGACACGGGGACGTTTCGCTGGCCACTGACTTCAGGAACCAGACCTGATGACCACAGGAAAGACCTGCTGGCCACTGACTCAGGGAACCAGCCTGATGACCACAGGGAAAGACCTGCTGGCCACTGACTTCAGGGAACCAGCCTGATGACCAACCTGTGCCAGACTGGAACAGACCTGATGACCACAGGAAGACCTCAGGGCCACTACTTCAGGACCGATGACCACAGGGAAAGACCTACTGGCCACTGACTTCAGGGAATCAGGCCTGATGACCGCAGGGAAAGACCTACTGGCCACTGACTTCAGGGAACCAGTCCTGATGACCGCAGGAAGACCTACTGGCCATGACTCGGGAATCAGCCTGATGACCACAGGAAAGACCTACTGGCCACTGACTTCAGGGAACCAGTCCTGATGACCACAGGGAAAGACCTGCTGGCTGCTTGGAAAGACAGCAAACTTGGGATCCCGTCCGGGGCATGTCAGACCTTGCTGAACAGCAAAATGGGCTGTGTCTGGAGCATCATGCCTGGCCACTTTCACGGCCGTTCAAACAATCCCTGTTGTTGAAGTAAGACAACGTTGGGAGATTCCGACTGCTAAGTGTCGAAACTATAGTAAGACGAAAGATGGTGACATTTATACGAGCTGGTGGCAGGGGGGGGGGGGGGGGCTGCCCTAAAGAGTGATGGACACCAGAGTGGGGCAAGAGAGGGGTCATCCATTCCCTCTTGGTCCAGAGGCTGGGCTGGACGTGGTTGGTGCGCGTTGTGTGGCTATGTCCCGGGGTTTGTCATCTCCCCACCTTGCCATGCGGTTTGTGAACAAGGTAAATGATGACTGGGTCCGAACAGGTCATGCAACGCATGCCCCCCCCCCCCCCCCATTGCTTGAAGAAATGACTGTTGATTGGTGTCGGGAGCTTGGGAGGTGAGTGTCCCGAGAGTGGCGAGGTATTGGTGCTCCGGGTCCCATCCACACCCTCGTGGTGTTTCTTGTTATTATTAAATTGACGTGTGGAAGTACTCACGAGATTCACAAAGGTCTACCCGAATTGTGTTGATGTTCGCGTAGAATTAGTAATCCAGGATAAACGAACTGGGTGCTGCTGGATAGGCACCAAGTTTTGGTTGGCTACGAATGTATGTCATTCAATTTATGTATGGAAATGCTCACATATCTGAAGGCTGTTGTGTTCGCAAGGAAATGATAACTCCGCTTGTTCGATGTGTCTGTAAGCGTAAATAAATTAAATAAAAAATTCACCCTCCACCACGGAATGAGTCGCATTGCACCTGGGGTGATTTTTTTGTTTTTAAATGAAATGAATAAACAAAAAACGCAGCTTTCACAGATCCTAATTTTATTAAAATCGGGCATTCCTTTTCAGTTATGACCTTTTAAAGTTGGATATGTGGAAAAATGCATATTTGAGAAATCGCAGTTTGAAAATGTCACACTTATGCCCATAGCAACCAGGTACTTCTAATAGAGCTACACTTTTCACCCGTTTATAAGATCAAATAAGCACAAGTATTTTAGCAAGACACAAAATAATGACCACAGAATCATTTTCAGTGAAAATCTCAAAATTGGTACCCTGACCCCCCTACATGAACTATCGCTGCTAGCGAAAAAGTGTGTCAGGTGCAATCCGACTCATTCCGTGGTGGAGGGTCACTAATAAATAAAAATAATAACATATAAATATAAATATACATTTGTCGACACGAAACTTAAGTCTTGGTTTGAAAAGTTGTGTGGTTGTTTCATTAGAATAATTTTCTGCGAACTGCCGGCGTATTGAAGTGTTTTATAGTCATGAGTTACTTTGGATAAAGAGCTCTGTGTGGGTAAGGTTACTACCACAGAAAGGAGAGGATGGGTGTCAACTTGATGTGGCAAACGCTTTATTGTAAGTATAGTTCAACACTGGCATGTCTGCACACATACTGACCTTAAACATGGAGAAGTGTATCTTTTACCTTATGCACACAAAGTATAGTTCAGCACTGCCATGTCTGCACACATACTGACCTTAAACATGGAGAAGTGTATCTTTTACCTTATACACACAAAGTATAGTTCAACACTGGCATGTCTGCACACATACTGACCTTAAACATGGAGAAATGTATCTTTTACCTTATGCACACAAAGTATAGTTCAACACTGGCATGTCTGCACACATACTGATCTTAAACATGGAGAAATGCATCTTTTACCTTATGCACACAAAGTATAGTTCAACACTGGCATGTCTGCACACATACTGACCTAAGACATCGATAAATGTATCTTTTACCTTATGCACACAAAGTATAGTTCAACACTGGCATGTCTGCACACATACTGACCTTAAACATGGAGAAATGTATCTTTCACCTTATGCACACAAAGTATAGTTCAACACTGGCATGTCTGCACACATACTGACCTTAAACATGGTGAAATGTATCTTTCACCTTATGCACACAAAGTATAGTTCAACACTGGCATGTCTGCACACATACTGACCTTAAACATGGAGAAGTGTATCTTTTACCTTATGCACACAAAGTATAGTTCAACACTGGCATGTCTGCACACATACTGACCTAAGACATCGATAAATGTATCTTTTACCTTATGCACACAAAGTATAGTTCAACACTGGCATGTCTGCACACATACTGACCTTAAACATGGAGAAATGTATCTTTTACCTTATGCACACAAAGTATAGTTCAACACTGGCATGTCTGCACACATACTGACCTTAAACATGGAGAAATGTATCTTTTACCTTATGCACACAGGGTATTGTTCAACACTGGCATGTCTGCACACATACTGACCTTAAACATGGAGAAATGTATCTTTTACCTTATGCACACAAAGTATTGTTCAGCACTGGCATGTCTGCACACATACTGACCTTAAACATGGAGAAATGTATCTTTTACCTTATGCACACAAAGTATTGTTCAACACTGGCATGTCTGCACACATACTGACCTTAAACATGGAGAAATGTATCTTTTACCTTATGCACACAAAGTATTGTTCAACACTGGCATGTCTGCACACATACTGACCTAAGACATCGATAAATGTATCTTTCACCTTATGCACAAGAAGTATAGTTCTGTACTGGCATATCTGCACACATACTGACCTTACACATTAAGACATGTATATATTACCATATACACAAGAAGTATACTTCAGCACTGGCATGTCTGCTCACATGTTGACTAAAACATTGGAACATTTATCTTTTACCTTACCGCTGAGGCGGAGGTTCCAAGGTGAGTTGAACACAGGACATTCTGATCGGAAAACCAGGGCTTTCCTACTTGACTACTGCACCCATCAACAGCCTTCAACAGCCTTCAACAGCCTTCAACAGCCTTCAAAGCCTTCAACAGCCTTCAACAGCCTCCTCCTTCTTCTTCTCTTTATCTCCTCCCTCTTTTTTAACCATTTGACTCCCGCACCCTATCCACCAGCATCCTGCATTGTCAATCATGCTAGCAAAGCAACGCCTTAACCCTTTGACTCTTGCACCCTGTCCACCAGCATCTGCATTGTCAACCATGCTAGCAAAGCAAAACCTTAATCCTTTGACTCCCTCACCCTATCCACCAGCTTCAGGAAGCTGGTGGACAGGATGAGAGAGACAAAGGGTTAATTTTGTTTGCAACTGGTGGATAGGGGCAGGAGTCAAAGGGTTAGTTAAAAATAAAGACTCCACCAAACAGGAAGAAGCAACAGCGGTGGTAGGGAAAAATGTCATATCAGAAAAAAAAAGAAATGCTTTGAAAGCCTGGACTGACTCAACAGATAAACATTTCGCGTTCCTCTTCAGCAAACGAATGTCAAGAGCAAGGTCCATGTGACGGGTCTATTTATCTGGTATCTGTTTGGACATTTCTTTCCCACTCTCCCAGTTGTCTGTCTAGATATACAGCTTGAGCCTGCTTGCGGTGAGTGTTTGATTTGAAGGTTGTTGAAATGTGTTGTTGTTGTTTTTTTCTCAAGAGAAGTTAAAAAGATGGTTAAGCCACACCAATTTTCTCCCTTTAACACGTTTTTATTCACACAGTGATGATGGAGTCTCTTATCAGTCTGACCCATTAGAAGGAATAAAGATCCTTTATTACCTGGTATGGGCCCTCGTGTGGGATACAAGACCTGTCCTGAACGCTCATGTTCTTTCACAGGTTTTGCATGGGAAGGGGTCCTGTGGATTTGGATTCTGTTTCCGCCGGTCCGTCTTCAGATAAATAACAGCTGTTCTGGTCTGTTCAAATGTGACTGTGGCTTGCGTGCATTGCTGTTCCCAGGTTGCTTTGTTGAGAGGAACAGTCTTCATTTTGGTGATGTTAATGCCATAGCTATTGCTTTTTTGTGTTTATTTTGTTTTAAGCCCAGCCGACTGCGTACAGCCATATCAGGGGTATAGCCTGTTTCAAAACATACACAATACACGGCTGTTTCAGTAGCTCCCTTTTTCGCCTTTTAGTTTTGGTCGGCCAGCATGGCACCAGATGTCAGATATCAGAAGTCTGCCCTTACCCCATAGCTATGTTTCCGCATTCCTCAGTCTAGTGGCCAGGGAAACAGAGGATTAATACTGCGCTGTGCAGTGATTAAGCCATTTTATCATCAACTTTGGCGTTGTGTAGAACGAAATTGTGCACTCTTTGTCAATTCATTTTTTTAAATCCTTATTGTTTATTTATCATTTGACCGAGTGCAGTTATAAATTATTCATTTGGTTATGTAGTTTGAGTTTGTGCTTCACTTATAGAGTGTAAGTGTCATCATTTCTCACTGTGTGTGTGTGTGTGTGTGTGTGTGTGTGTGTGTGTGTGTGTGTGTGTGTGTGTGTGTGTGTGTGTGTGTATGTGTGTGTGTGTGTGTGTGTGTGTGTGTGTGTGTGTGTGTGTGTGTGTGTGTGTGTTTTGGTGTATTTCATCTACCTTTCTATACTGGATATATTTCATGTGAAACGGGAGACAGTACATGGGTGAAAATATTTTTAAGTTGTTGTTTTCCTGTTGTTGTCTCTTTTGTTTTTGTTGCTGTTTTGTTTAATTTCTTTTGTCACTTTTGTTTTCGTTGTGGCTTTTTGTTTGTTTGTTTGTTTGTTTGTTTGCTTTTTTGTTTGTTTGCTTTTTTGTTTGTTTTTTGTGTATGTGTGTGTGTGTGTGAGTGTGTGTGTGTGTGTGAGTGTGTGTGTGTGTGTGTGTGTGTGTGTGTGTGTGTGTGTGTGTGAGAGTGTGTGTGTTGTGTTGTGTTGTGTTGTGTTGTGTTGTGTTGTATATATATATATATATGTGTGTGTGTGTGTGTGTGTGTGTGTGTGTGTGTGTGTGTGTGTGTGTGTGTGTGTGTGAGACTCAGTTTCGTCGTTTTATTTAGATTAATTTTATACTGAAAGTTTTTTTTTCCTATTATTCGTTGTTGTTGTTGTTGTTGTTGTTGTTGTTGTTAGTGTGTGTATTTGCCGTATTTTAGTAGTTGTGCGTGTGTATCTGTGACGGAAGTGGTAATAAGAACTGGCAAATGGATGTCTGCTGGTTCTGTAGTAAAAGACAGTTAGTATTGAGGCTACGAAAAGTCAGCCTCTGCATTGTGTGAAAGAAGGCTGCTGTCTTAGTACTGTGAGAGAAATCTGTGCCATATCAAAGTGATGTGATACTTATTAAACAAGCTGATAACGATCCTTGCGGACAACCAAATACTTATTCGGTACATTTGGTGTTGTCCACACACATGCAGTTAACATCTCTGAAAATATTAATGTTGCAAAAGTGCAGGTGCATGAACAGTTTGTCATTTAAATTGGATTTTTTATTTAACATTGGTGGTTTTCTTCTGTCAGTCATCTGATCTTTGCAAGCAAAACAGCTGTTATATCTAATTTTTTTCTGCATGCCTGATATCAGTTTCTACATGAGTCATTCCTGCGTTTGGTTATATTGTTCACATTTCTCTTGGTGAAACTCAGACTTTGTAATTTAATGTTTTTGCAACCTACCCATGTACTGCAACGCTATAAAAAGTAAATGGGCTTGCTACGAGTCTCGTATCACTGACACCTGCGGTTCCCTTTTGACAACTCAGCGCGTTGCACTCACACATTGCTCTGTGCAGAGCGCTCAACTGCCAGCTGCCACTTGACAGTCCACATCTGGTTTTCGTTTATCTCTCCCCTCCATCCCCTCCCCTCCGCCGCTCCTGCTCTCAAACTAAAATCTTGCTCGGGAACAGCCGTGAATACTTCAACAGGAAACAAAAAACAGGAAAAGAAAATTAAGTACACATATCAATGCATTTGCGCACATAATCTACGGAGATACCCTTGACATTGATCACTCTGTCCAATTTATCGCACAGGGAATTTAAAGAAACATACATGAAACACACCTAAGTTACCTAAAACATACAGAATAAAAGGCCTAAGTTACCTAAAACATACAGAATAAAAGGCCTAAGTTACCTAAAACATACAGAATAAAAGGCCTAAGTTACCTAAAACATACAGAATAAAAGGCCTAAGTTACCTAAAACATACAGAATAAAAGGCCTAAGTTACCTAAAACATACAGAATAAAAGGCCTAAGTTACCTAAAACATACAGAATAAAAGGCCTAAGTTACCTAAAACTGCTTCCATATATCTCATTTCCCTACAGCCCAAAGATGTTTTTAATACATGTACCCAGTTATCAATCTTAGGAGAAAGTAGTTAAGACTTTATCGAACACATACAGGAAAATGGACCAGCAAGGCACAAAATGATAGGAAGAAATGACAGAAAGCAAAGGAGTAGGAAAGAAACAAAGAGAGTGACAGAAAAAAGGAAACATCTTGCACAGAATTTCCAGAAGGTGGGGATACTGTTTATACCCAAAGAGCCCCCAGCATCTGCACAAGGGGTGGGGGGGATGCCCCACAGCTGATGAGGTTGGCTTACAGAGTATCTTTGTATCACATGTATCCTGGCTACACAGATACAGAAGAATCTTTGGCATGCCACTGTCTTCCATACAGACACCTTGTCCAGTTACAGCCATGCTGGCATCTAATGAGTATAAACTCAGTACTTGGCCAGTCACACTTCTTGGGATTTTCAAGAACAGACGCTCGGTTTTTCGTATTCCAACAGTTTCAATGTAGCGTCAGTAGGTAGTGTAAGTGTTGTAGCAGTACAGGAGGTTGTACAATACTACCACTCTACACACAACAATCTTAACGGTGAGCCTGTTACCATGGTGTTGGTACAACCTCTTGCTCAGCTCTTTTCTGTCACTCTCTTTGTTTCTCCCTTGTTCCTTTGCTTTCTGTCTTTTCTTTCTATCGTTTTTTTGCCTTGCTGGTCCATTCACCTGTATGTGTTCCATAAAGTCTTAACGTACTTTTTCTTAGGATTGATAATTGGGTACATGTATCAAGTGCATTTTTGGCGCTCTGGAGGTGAGATATTGCGGGGCCCGTTTATATATATGTTTTGGTGTCCTTAGGTATGCTAAAATTTTTATTCAGGTGTATTTTTTAAATCCCCTGTGCGATAAATTAGACGGAGTGGTCAACGCCAGGAGTATGTCCTTAGAGTATGTGCACGAATGCATTGATAAGTGTACTTCTTTTCTTTTTTGTTGTTGAAGTTTTGTCAGTTTTGAAGCGGTTATAGCCCTGATATGGCTCTACGCAGTCGGCTGGGCTTTCAACAACAATGACAACAACAAGGGACAAAGTACTGGTTATTGTGTTATATACGTAGGACCACAGGGGTAATGTATTGGTTATTGTGTTATATACGTAGGACCACAGGGGTAATGTATTGGCTATTGTGTTATACACGTAGGACCACAGGGGTAATGTATCGGCTATTGTGTTATATACGTAGGACCACAGGGGTAATGTATTGGCTATTGTGTTATACACGTAGGACCACAGGGGTAATGGATTGCCTATTGTATTATATACGTAGGACCACAGGGGTAATGAATTGGCTATTGTGTTATACACGTAGGACCAAAGGGTTAATGTATTGACTATTGTGTTATACACGTAGGACCACAGGGGTAATGTATTGGCTATTGTGTTATACACGTAGGACCACAGGGGTAATGTATTGGCTATTGTATTATACATGTAGGACCACAGGGGTAATGTATTGGCTATTGTGTTATACACGTAGGACCACAGGGGTAATGTATTGGCTATTGTGTTATACACGTAGAACCACAGGGGTAATGTATTGGCTATTATGTTATATACGTAGGACCACAGGGGTAATGTATTGGCTATTGTGTTATACACGTAAGACAACAGGGGTAATGTATTGGCTATTGTGTTACATACGTAGGAACACAGGGGTAATGTATTGGCTATTGTGTTACATACGTAGGACCACAGGGGTAATGTATTGGCTATTGTGTTATACACGTAGAACCACAGGGTTAATGTATTGGCTATTATGTTATATACGTAGGACCACAGGGGTAATGTATTGGCTATTGTGTTATACACGTAGGACAACAGGGGTAATGTATTGGCTATTGTGTGTTACATACGTAGGAACACAGGTGTAATGTATTGGCTATTGTATTATATACGTAGGACCACAGGGGTAATGTATTGGCTATTGTGTTACATACGTAGGACCACAGGGGTAATGTATTGGCTATTGTGTTATACACGTAGGACAACAGGGGTAATGTATTGGCTATTGTGTTATATACGTAGGACCACAGGGGTAATGTATTGGTTATTGTGTTATGCACGTAATACCACAGGGGTAATGTACTGGCTATTGTGTTATACACGTAGGACCACAGGGGTAATGTATTGGCTGTTGTGTTATACACGTAGGACCACAGGGGTAATGTATTGGCTATTGTGTTATACACGTAGGACCACAGGGGTAATGTATTGGCTATTGTGTTATACGCGTAAGACCACAGGGGTAATGTATTGGCTATTGTTATACACGTAGGACCACAGGGGTAGTGTATTGGCTATTGTGTTATACACGTTGGACCTTAAGGATACTGTACTGGTTCGAGGGTTGGAGTTAACAATAATCCACGAGCACGGGGACGGTTTCGCTGGCCACTGACTTCAGGGAACCAAACCTGATGACCACAGGGAAAGACCTGCTGGCCACTGACTTCAGGGAACCAGACCTGATGACCATAGGGAAAGACCTGCTGGCCACTGACTTCAGGGAACCAGTCCTGATGACCACAGGGAAAGACCTGCTGGCCACTGACTTCAGGGAACCAGACCTGATGACCACAGGGAAAGACCTGCTGGCCACTGACTTCAGGGAACCAGTCCCGATGACCACAGGGAAAGACCTACTGGCCACTGACTTCAGGGAATCAGGCCTGATGACCGCAGGGAAAGACCTACTGGCCACTGACTTCAGGGAACCAGTCCTGATGACCGCAGGGAAAGACCTACTGGCCACTGACTTCGGGGAATCAGCCCTGATGACCACAGGGAAAGACCTACTGGCCACTGACTTCAGGGAACCAGTCCTGATGACCACAGGGAAAGACCTGCTGGCTGCTTGGAAAGACAGCAAACTTGGGATCCCGTCCGGGGCATGTCAGACCTTGCTGAACAGTAAAATGGGCTGTGTCTGGAGCATCATGCCTGGCCACTTTCACGGCCGTTCAAACAATCCCTGTTGTTGAAGTAAGACAACGTTGGGAGATTCCGACTGCTAAGTGTCGAAACTATAGTAAGACGAAAGATGGTGACATTTATACGAGCTGGTGGCAGGGGGGGGGGGGGGGGCTGCCCTAAAGAGTGATGGGGACCAGAGTGGGGCAAGAGAGGGGTCATCCATTCCCTCTTGGTCCAGAGGCTGGGCTGGACGTGGTTGGTGCGCGTTGTGTGGCTATGTCCCGGGGTTTGTCATCTCCCCACCTTGCCATGCGGTTTGTGAACAAGGTAAATGATGACTGGGTCCGAATGGATCATGCAACGCATGCCCCCCCCCCCCCCCCCTATTGCTTGAAGAAATGACTGTTGATTGGTGTCGGGAGCTTGGGAGGTGAGTGTCCCGAGAGTGGCGAGGTATTGGTGCTCCGGGTCCCATCCACACCCTCGTGGTGTTTCTTGTTATTATTAAATTGACGTGTGGAAGTACTCACGAGATTCACAAAGGTCTACCCGAATTGTGTTGATGTTCGCGTAGAATTAGTAATCCAGGATAAACGAACTGGGTGCTGCTGGATAGGCACCAAGTTTTGGTTGGCTACGAATGTATGTCATTCAATTTATGTATGGAAATGCTCACATATCTGAAGGCTGTTGTGTTCGCAAGGAAATGATAACTCCGCTTGTTCGATGTGTCTGTAAGCGTAAATAAATTAAATAAAAAATTCACCCTCCACCACGGAATGAGTCGCATTGCACCTGGGGTGATTTTTTTGTTTTTAAATGAAATGAATAAACAAAAAACGCAGCTTTCACAGATCCTAATTTTATTAAAATCGGGCATTCCTTTTCAGTTATGACCTTTTAAAGTTGGATATGTGGAAAAATGCATATTTGAGAAATCGCAGTTTGAAAATGTCACACTTATGCCCATAGCAACCAGGTACTTCTAATA
This sequence comes from Monoplex corrugatus, assembly GCA_030674185.1. NCBI lineage: Eukaryota > Metazoa > Mollusca > Gastropoda > Littorinimorpha > Ranellidae > Monoplex > Monoplex corrugatus. The sequence continues at coordinate 13,272 of JAPXFY010001094.1, forward strand.
GAGCTACACTTTTCACCCGTTTATAAGATCAAATAAGCACAAGTATTTTAGCAAGACACAAAATAATGACCACAGAATCATTTTCAGTGAAAATCTCAAAATTGGTACCCTGACCCCCCTACATGAACTATCGCTGCTAGCGAAAAAGTGTGTCAGGTGCAATCCGACTCATTCCGTGGTGGAGGGTCACTAATAAATAAAAATAATAACATATAAATATAAATATACATTTGTCGACACGAAACTTAAGTCTTGGTTTGAAAAGTTGTGTGGTTGTTTCATTAGAATAATTTTCTGCGAACTGCCGGCGTATTGAAGTGTTTTATAGTCATGAGTTACTTTGGATAAAGAGCTCTGTGTGGGTAAGGTTACTACCACAGAAAGGAGAGGATGGGTGTCAACTTGATGTGGCAAACGCTTTATTGTAAGTATAGTTCAACACTGGCATGTCTGCACACATACTGACCTTAAACATGGAGAAGTGTATCTTTTACCTTATGCACACAAAGTATAGTTCAGCACTGCCATGTCTGCACACATACTGACCTTAAACATGGAGAAGTGTATCTTTTACCTTATACACACAAAGTATAGTTCAACACTGGCATGTCTGCACACATACTGACCTTAAACATGGAGAAATGTATCTTTTACCTTATGCACACAAAGTATAGTTCAACACTGGCATGTCTGCACACATACTGACCTTAAACATGGAGAAATGTATCTTTTACCTTATGCACACAAAGTATAGTTCAACACTGGCATGTCTGCACACATACTGACCTTAAACATGGAGAAATGTATCTTTTACCTTATGCACACAAAGTATAGTTCAACACTGGCATGTCTGCACACATACTGACCTTAAACATGGAGAAGTGTATCTTTTACCTTATACACACAAAGTATAGTTCAACACTGGCATGTCTGCACACATACTGCCTTAAACATGGAGAAATGTATCGTTTACCTTATGCACACAAAGTATTGTTCAACACTGGCATGTCTGCACACATACTGACCTAAGACATCGATAAATGTATCTTTTACCTTATGCACACAAAGTATAGTTCAACACTGGCATGTCTGCACACATACTGACCTTAAACATGGAGAAATGTATCTTTTACCTTATGCACACAAAGTATTGTTCAACACTGGCATGTCTGCACACATACTGACCTTAAACATGGAGAAATGTATCTTTTACCTTATGCACACAAAGTATTGTTCAACACTGGCATGTCTGCACACATACTGACCTAAGACATCGATAAATGTATCTTTCACCTTATGCACAAGAAGTATAGTTCTGTACTGGCATATCTGCACACATACTGACCTTACACATTAAGACATGTATATATTACCATATACACAAGAAGTATACTTCAGCACTGGCATGTCTGCTCACATGTTGACTAAAACATTGGAACATTTATCTTTTACCTTACCGCTGAGGCGGAGGTTCCAAGGTGAGTTGAACACAGGACATTCTGATCGGAAAACCAGGGCTTACCTACTTGACTACTGCACCCATCAACAGCCTTCAACAGCCTTCAACAGCCTTCAACAGCCTTCAAAGCCTTCAACAGCCTTCAACAGCCTCCTCCTTCTTCTTCTCTTTATCTCCTCCCTCTTTTTTAACCATTTGACTCCCGCACCCTATCCACCAGCATCCTGCATTGTCAATCATGCTAGCAAAGCAACGCCTTAACCCTTTGACTCTTGCACCCTGTCCACCAGCATCTGCATTGTCAACCATGCTAGCAAAGCAAAACCTTAATCCTTTGACTTCCTCACCCTATCCACCAGCTTCAGGAAGCTGGTGGACAGGATGAGAGAGACAAAGGGTTAATTTTTTTTGCAACTGGTGGATAGGGGCAGGAGTCAAAGGGTTAGTTAAAAATAAAGACTCCACCAAACAGGAAGAAGCAACAGCGGTGGTAGGGAAAAATGTCATATCAGAAAAAAAAAAGAAATGCTTTGAAAGCCTGGACTGACTCAACAGATAAACATTTCGCGTTCCTCTTCAGCAAACGAATGTCAAGAGCAAGGTCCATGTGACGGGTCTATTTATCTGGTATCTGTTTGGACATTTCTTTCCCACTCTCCCAGTTGTCTGTCTAGATATACAGCTTGAGCCTGCTTGCGGTGAGTGTTTGATTTGAAGGTTGTTGAAATGTGTTGTTGTTGTTTTTTTCTCAAGAGAAGTTAAAAAGATGGTTAAGCCACACCAATTTTCTCCCTTTAACACGTTTTTATTCACACAGTGATGATGGAGTCTCTTATCAGTCTGACCCATTAGAAGGAATAAAGATCCTTTATTACCTGGTATGGGCCCTCGTGTGGAATACAAGACCTGTCCTGAACGCTCATGTTCTTTCGCAGGTTTTGCATGGGAAGGGGTCCTGTGGATTTGGATTCTGTTTCCGCCGGTCCGTCTTCAGATAAATAACAGCTGTTCTGGTCTGTTCAAATGTGACTGTGGCTTGCGTGCATTGCTGTTCCCAGGTTGCTTTGTTGAGAGGAACAGTCTTCATTTTGGTGATGTTAATGCCATAGCTATTGCTTTTTTGTGTTTATTTTGTTTTAAGCCCAGCCGACTGCGTACAGCCATATCAGGGGTATAGCCTGTTTCAAAACATACACAATACACGGCTGTTTCAGTAGCTCCCTTTTTCGCCTTTTAGTTTTGGTCGGCCAGCATGGCACCAGATGTCAAATATCAGATGTCCGCCCTTACCCCATAGCTATGTTTCCGCATTCCTTAGTCTAGTGGCCAGGGAAACAGAGGATTAATACTGCGCTGTGCAGTGATTAAGCCATTTTATCATCAACTTTGGCGTTGTGTAGAACGAAATTGTGCACTCTTTGTCAATTCTTTTTTTTGAATCCTTATTGTTTATTTATCATTTGACCGAGTGCAGCTATAAATTATTCATTTGGTTATATAGTTTGAGCTTGTGCTTCACTTATAGAGTGTAAGTGAGTGTCATCATTTCTCACTGTGGGTGTGTGTGTGTGTGTGTGTGTGTGTGTGTGTGTGTGTGTGTGTGTGTGTGTGTGTGTGTGTGTGTGTGTGTGTGTGTTTTGGTGTATTTCATCTACCTTTCTATACTGGATTTATTTCATGTGAAACAGGAGACAGTACGTGAATGAACGTATTTTTAAATTGTTGTTTTCCTGTTGTTGTCTCTTTTGTTTTTGTTGTGGTTTTGTTTGTTTATTTGTTTGGTTGTTTGCTTTTTTGTTTGTTTTTTGTGTATGTGTGTGTGTGTGTGTGTGTGTGTGTGTGTGTGTGTGTGTGTGTGTGTGTGTGTGTGTGTGTGTGTGTGTGTGTGTGTGTGTGTGTGTGTGAGAGAGAGAGAGAGAGAGACTCAGTTTCGTCGTTTTATTTAGATTTATTTTATACTGAAACTTTTTTTTCCCTGTTATTCGTTGTTGTTGTTGTTGTTGTTAGTGTGTGTATTTGCCGTATTTTAGTAGTTGTGCGTGTGCATCTGTGACGGAAGTGGTAATAAGAACTGGCAAATGGATGTCTGCTGGTTCTGTAGTAAAAGACAGTTGGTGTTGAGGCTACGAAAAGTCAGCCTCTGCATTGTGTGAAAGAAGGCTGCTGTCTTAGTACTGTGAGAGAAATCTGTGCCATATCAAAGTGATGTGATACTTATTAAACAAGCTGATAACGATCCTTGCAGACAACCAAATACTTATTCGGTACATTTGGTGTTGTCCACACACATGCAGTTAACATCTCTGAAAATATTAATGTTGTAAAAGTGCAGGTGCATGAACAGTTTGTCATTTAAATTGGATTTTTTATTTAACATTGGTGGTTTTCTTCTGTCAGTCATCTGATCTTTGCAAGCAAAACAGCTGTTATATCTAATTTTTTTCTGCATGCCTGATATCAGTTTCTACATGAGTCATTCCCGCGTTTGGTTATATTGTTCACATTTCTCTTGGTGAAACTCAGACTTTGTAATTTATTGTTTTTGCAACCTACCCATGTACTACAACGCTATAAAAAGTTAAATGGCCTTGCTACGAGTCTCGTATCACTGACACCTGCGGTTCCCTTTTGACAACTCAGCACGTTGCAATCACACACTGCTCTGTGCAGAGCGCTCAACTGCCAGCTGCCACTTGACAGTCCACATCTGGTTTTCGTTTATCTCTCCCCTCCATCCCCTCCCCTCCGCCGCTCCTGCTCTCAAACTAAA
>JAPXFY010001094.1:22500-30000 GCA_030674185.1 Monoplex corrugatus
GTTTTTGGCTTGGAGTGTCTACAAGTTGAAGAGCTTTCTGTCTGAGCAGAATTTACTGTCCACATCCCTTGTCAGAATATCTAAATGCATCAACCAGCGTTGCCACAAAGAGGGCGGAGAAGAGTGTGAGCGTTAGAACGTATCTTTGTTTTACTCTGTTGTGTGCTTGAAAGGGTTCTTGCCCATTCTCTTGCACCCCGGCCAGCATGCCATTATGGAAGGAAGCAATCAACGAGACAAGCTTCTCGGGACAGGCCAGCTTTTCTAGCTTCCCCTCTGCTTTACCAGTTAACGGTGTCAAATGCTTCGGTCAGATCTGCGAACACAGTGTGGAGCTTGTAGTTTTGTTTGTTTGTTTGTTTGTTTGTTTTGCAACACTGCTCTTACAGCTGACGTAGGGCAAACGCCTTGTGCCTTGTGCCTCTTCCAACACGAAAATCACAACATTCAGGAACGATAAGCTTGGCTGCATGGGTGATGGCCCTTGTTAAGGATGATTTTTGCAAGGATGTCCACACAAGGTGCAGGAGGGATGACGTACAATATTATGGCATTGGGTTTTGTCTTCCTTTTTGTCGTCATACTTTCATGAAGTTCTGAAGGCTGTTGTGAGAGGCTCTGTAGAAATGCTCCATAGTATTGTTATTATTATTATTATTATCATTATTATTATTATCATTATCATTATTGTTATTATTATTATGTTATTATTATTATTATTATTATTATTATTATTATCATTATCATTATTGTTATTATTATTATTATTATTATTATTATTATGTTATCATTATTATTATTATTATGTTATTATTAATAATATTATTATGTTATAATTATTATTGTTATGTTATTATTATTATGTTATTATTATTATTATTATGTTATTATTATTATTATTATTATTATTATTATATTATTATTGATAGTATTATTATTATTGTTATTATTATTATCATTATTGTTATTATCATTATTATTATTGTTATTATTATCAATACTATCACTATCATTACTATCGTCATTTTTACCAATATGATTGTCATTATGATTATCATTATGATTATCCTCACTATTATCATCATCACTATTATCATTATGATTGTTATTAGTATTATCATTATTATTATTATCAAATTGTTTTGTCACAGTGGATTTACCACGTGAAACTCAAGATGCTCTCCCCTTTGAGAGCACGTTGCCACAGTGTAGCGCCACCCTTTTTTAAAACAAGATTTCAGATTTCAGACAGCCAAGAAGGCTTTTCAGTCTTCAAGGGGAGGGAGACCTGGAAGATCAACCTTTCTCTCTAATGTTTTATGCCAGGGCAGCCTGGCAAAAGCACTGCTCTTCATGATTTTCAACTGCCATGGGATCTTTAGCGTGTGCAGACCAGAAGGCACATGAGTCCGATTCGTTTTTCGTCCCTTTCCGAAAAAAACAACTAGACATTTTGTTCGATTTCCCGGTCAAACCCGGGATAAACACCAAGGTCTCAACAGGAAACGAACCCTGGAATTTAGTTCTTGGCAGACGAACTTCTGCTGAACAATTCTGCCACTGTTATCATCATCATTATCATCATCATTCTTTTTCTTCTTCTTCTTTTTCTTCTTCTTCTTCCTCTTCTTCTTCTTGTTAGTATCATCATCATCATCATCATCATCATCATCATCATCATCATCATCATCATCACTAAAACTGTGCTCGTTTTCATCGTGAAAGAATTACACGTTCTAAACACGCACACACACACACACACACACACACACACACACACACACACACACACACACACACACACACACACACACACACACACACACACACACACATACACACACACACACACACACACACTAAGAGAGAGAGAGAAAGAGAGAGAGAGAGAGAGAGAGAGAGAGAGAGAGAGAGAGAATGAATCAACGAAAATAGTAATGTCACCTCCTAAAACCATGTTTGTTTTATTCGTGACAGAGCGAACACAGACACCACTGCCTACACTGACAAACAAAGGAGGCTCACAAGAACTGGCTTCACTGTCTTCCTGGTGGTGACTTGTTTTGCACCAGCTGAACTCCAGACTTTCAGCTTGATCTGTTGAGAGAGAGAGAGAGAGATAAAAAAGAACAAACAATCACTGTCTTCAAGTTGGAATGTGATCAGACTTCTCAGATCCCTGAAATCAATCACCATGCTAGCTGAGCTGTTGTGCAGTCCCGTACTCTGGTTGACTCTAGTAGGTAAGTGAAGAAAATGGTTGGAGTGTTTGTTTGTCTTGTTTGTTGGTTGGTTGGTTGGCTGGTTGGTTGGTTGGCTGGTTGGTTGGTTGGTTGGTTGGTTGGTTGATTGGTTGGTTGGCTGGCTGGTTGGTTGATTGGCTGGCTGGTTGGTTGGTTGGTTGGTTGGTTGGTTGTTTGATTGGCTGGTTGGTTGGCTGGTTGGTTGGTTGGTTGGTTGGCTGGCTGGCTGGCTGGTTGGTTGGTTGGCTGGTTGGTTGGCTGGCTGGTTGGTTGGTTGCCTGGTTGATTGGCTGGTTTGTTGGTTGGTTGGCTGGTTTGTTGACTGGCTGGTTGGCTGGTTAATTGGTTGGCTGGCTGGTTGGCTGGTTTGTTGGTTGGTTGGCTGGTTTGTTGGCTGGCTGGTTGGCTGGTTAATTGGTTGGCTGGCTGGTTCGTTGGTTGGTTGGTTGATTGGTTGGTTGGCTGGTTGGTTGGTTAGTTGGTTGGTTGGTTGGTTGGTTGGCTGTTGGCTGGCTGGTTGGTTGGTTGGCTGGTTGGTTGGTTGGTTGGTTAATTGGTTGGCTGGTTGGTTGGTTGGTTGGTTGGTTGATTGGTTGGCTGTTGGCTGGTTGGTTGGTTGACTGGTTGATTGGTTGGCTGGTTGGTTGGTTGGCTGGTTGGTGGGCTGGTTGGTTGGTTGGCTGGTTGGCTGGTTGATTGGCTGGTTGGTTGTTGCTTGGTTGATTGGCTGGGTGGTTGGCTTGGTGATTGGCTAGGTGGTTGGCTGGGTGATTGGCTGGGTGATTGGCTGGGTGGTTGGCTGGGTGGTTGGCTGGCTGGCTGGTTGGTTGGTTGGTTGGTTGGTTGGTCTGTTGTGCATGCGTGTGTGAGTGTGCAAGTTTTTTGGTTGGTTGGTTGGTTGGTTGGCTGTGCGTGCGTGTGTGAGTGTGCATGTTTGTGTGTTTGTTTGTTTGTTTGGCTGTCTGTCTGTCTATTTGTTAGTTGGTTCGTTCGTTTGTTTTGTTTGTTTGTTTGTTTTGCAGGAGGGAAGGGGTTCAAAGGGGATGAGATGTGTGTCTGTGCGTGTGTAGATGCGTTTGTATGTGTGTGTGTGTGTTCTTACTGTTTGCTTATATGTGTGTGTATGTGTCTGTTAGTGTCTTTGTGTGTGTATATGGTTATACGTATGTATGTATGTATGTATGTATGTATGTATGTATGTGTGTCTGTATGTATGTATGTATGTCTGTATGTATGTATCTATGTATGTATGTATATATGTATGTCTGTCTGTCTGTATGTATGTATGTATGCGTATGTGTATGTGTATGTGTGTGCGTGAGCGTGTGATGTTTGACGGTGCCCTCGTGTGGAAACGGATATGAATGTGTACGCATGCAGCTGTTCCTGTACATACGTACACAGTCAAATATTCATATCTCTTTGTCATATCCTTTGTAAGCGTTTCAACACGACTATCTTACACACATTATTACCTATGCTGTCATTATGATAATGATAACCCCGTGTGTGTAATACAAACAGTCTGTAAAAAAACTTGCTCGTGCACTTTGCAAAGCAACAACAGCAGAAAAAAACTTGCTCGTGCACTTTACAAAGCAACAACAGCAGAAAAATAAACTTGCTCGTGCACTTTACAAAGCAACAACAGCAGAAAAAAAACTTGCTCGTGCACTTTACAAAGCAACAACAGCAGAAAAAAAACTTGCTCGTGCACTTTACAAAGCAACAACAGCAGAACATAACAACGAAAAACAAACAAATAAACAAACAAAAAATTGAGAGGTTGCCATGTCAATATTGTGATGCAGAACCAGCACAGCAGGAAAAACACACTGACGCATCAATGCTGCTAGCACAATCAAGGTTCATCAAAAATAACAGCAAAAATATTGTTCATTTAACGGTGCGGGGTTTGTATACATACAAACGTGTATATGAAAATACACAAAACATATTTATAAGCATACACGCACACACCTATACACACGCGCGCGCATGTATATACACACACATACACACGCACGCATGTGCGCACGCGTGCACACACACACACACACACACGCACATATACACACATATCGTGTACACATTCACACACACGCAGAGACCATGCGCGCACTCATACACACACACACACACACACACACATACACACACGCACACACACACAGACACACACACTCGCATCCTGTGCCCGCGGGCGCGTGCGCGCGCGCACACACACACACACACACACACACACCCTGCGCGCACTCATACACACACACGTACATACCCACCCACGCGTGTACAGAGAGAGAGAGAGAGAGAGAGAGAGAGAGAGAGAGAGAGAGAGAGAGAGAGAGAGAGAAACAGAGAGAGAGAGAGAGAAACACACACACACAGAGTGAGAGAGAGAGAAACAGAGAGAGAAACTGAAACTGAAACTGAAACTGTTTATTGTCATTACCCGAAAAGGTCTTTTGACAAGGGGATAACAATTTTCCAGTAGTGCGACACATAATCCACTCTTTGTATGTGCGCAAATTCTTCACACATAATCAAAAAAAATATCGAACATCCATTCCTTGAACAGTCGAACATATTCAAATCATATATAATAAACAATCATCCATTTTACCACTACTACATAATGCAAAGAAAACAACAACAAAAAATATCAGAACAGTGTTCCCACATTCAGGCCAATAATTTGTCTAGGTTTAGACAAACCAAAATCTTTTTCACACACCCACACCCACTCACACGCATCCATATACGCTCACACGCGGGCGCGCGCTCGTGCGCACACACACACACATCAAAACTGTAATATGATGAAACATCTGGGCTAGACCACCCAAACCTTACATTTAGTGATAATAATATAATCTTCACATAACTGCCCCAAAATACTCTGTTAACAAGGGACATCACTATGCCTTTTATTTATTTGTTTTTTGGTTTGTTTGTTTTTTTTGTTTTTGTTAACATGTATAGTAGACCCTTAAGTGTCTATATACCCTTTCAATATCCACTTCTAACATATTCTACAAATATACCATTATTTTCATATTATTAGCTACTCTTAAATTATCGGCAAACAAAGCAAAATAAAGCAAATGAAAACAGCTCTTTACAAAACAGTCTATAATAAAGCGGCTTCTTTTGGAGTTAACGTGATATAGCCCACATCAGTCAAAAGAGATTAAATTAATCCCAGTATGATATTGTCTAGCACTATTGTCGGGCTTGTAAGTGTTTATGTCTTATTTTTTGTGCTTCCGCAATGTATAGTGCCACTGATTTGATTATGACTTCGTCATCAGATGACAAAATAGATACAACATCTTGTCTTTTGGCCATGTCGGATTCAAAAACTTTGCATTTTCCACGTATTGTGTCAAAAATTTGGCATTGGAATAAAAAGTGTTTTTCATTATCGACATTGTTTCCACATAAGGGGCAAGGATATACTGTGGACGTCCCAGGTTGAAACCAATTTTTATTTGCATTGAAACCAAGTGTTCTTAATCTAAATCTTGCGTAATTAGTTCTTTGCCATTTATCCGTAACAACACTGAGATATTTTTCGGTTTGAAAAACATCTTTAAATGAGAAGAACCAACTATATTTTTCTTTGTTTTCCATATCTGAGTGCCAATTTTGTTTAAACGAACAAATAAGCCTGTCTTTAAATTCATTAATAAACTGACACTCATTTCCTACTCCCTGGGACAACCACACGATTCCAAACCCAAGTTCTGATAAAGCCTTTTTTACCTGATAGGCCCAGTTCTGTTTTCCTATTTCCATTTGAGTAACCATCATTTCATATGCCTGTTTACATAACCGAGATTGTGGAAGCCTTAACAATTTCAACCAGTATTTAATACTCTTCACAAAGGTTCTAATGTATAAAGGATATCTTCCAGTTTCTCCATATAAAACAGTATTAGAAGAGTGAATTGGTACAGCCAAAAAACGTTTTATAGCATATGTATGCACTTTTTCCATATGTGAATTTACAGTAAGACCCCATACTTCAGCTGCATATGTAAGTAAAGGTTCTATCTGTGTATCAAACATTTTCCAATATAAATTACAATCAATAGAATTGAGCTTCCGTAAGGATTTTAGAATTTCAATAACACCTTTTTTCCCTTTATTACAAGATTCTTCCCATGCATAATTTAAACTTAATTTTGTCGAAAATATTATTCCTAAGTATTTATAAGAATTAACAACTTTAACCTCGTTAATTCCATAGAACCATTTTTCGTGTTTTGATAAATGTCCACCCTTCCTGAAAATCATAATATTAGTTTTATCCATGTTAACTGTTAAAGCTAGTCGATCCGATTCTTCCTTTAAGACATTTAACTGGTTTTGTAAGCCTTTGACTGTACCAGAGAGAAGAACAACATCGTCTGCAAACAGCAATAGGAATATCTCAATAACCCCAGGGATAATTTGAATGCCATGCCTGCCTTTTCTTGACAGTTCCACTGCTAATTCATTAATGAAAAATGAAAACAATTGAGGACTCAATTGACACCCCTGTTTCACTCCTTTAGGGCATTCAAAATAATCTGAATATACACACTTCTCACGCACGCATGCAAACACTGAGTTATAAACTCCTCTTAGGGCCATATATAATTTTCCATTCACACCACTTTTACGTAATATATTCCAAAGATTATTACGATTCACAGAATCGAATGCCTTCCTAAAATCCACAAATGCAACATAAAGTTTCTTATTTAAAAGTAAATGCTTCTGCACAAGGGAGTAAAGTGTGAAAATATGATCAATTGTACTGTATTTTGCTCTAAATCCAGCTTGTTCTTCAACTATTTTCTCTTCTTTTTCTGCCCACTTTGTTAATCTCTTATTCAAAATATATGTATAAACTTTACTCACTATACTTGTTAGAGCGACTCCTCTATAATTATCTGGATTATTCACATCTCCTTTTTTATGAATTGGGATTATTATGGACTTTGCCCATTCTGACGGAAAAATGCCATTATCAAAAAGCTTGTTACATAAATGGACAAGGAAATCAATTACATTAGCATTTGCATGTTTTAACATTTCGCTGATTATTTGATCTGGTCCTGCGCTCTTTCCTGCTTTCAAATGCCTGATACTAGCAGTCACTTCTTCTTTAGTTATAGGCTCATTGAAAAGGGGCTCAAAATTATTTTCTTCCTCTACTATATTACTCTCTTGTGCAGTATTTCCCCCGATATCATTGAAAACACTGCAG
>JAPXFY010001094.1:35000-37500 GCA_030674185.1 Monoplex corrugatus
ATTATTATTATCATTAATCTGATTAAATGTGTCCAATCGTTCTGCATCTCTGTACGTCCGTTTGTTGCTTGTTTGGTATGTCTGCAGCTTTCCAACGATGGACAAGATACTTTGAAGTACATAATGAGCTGGTACAAAGTGTCACCTCGTTTGTTCGTGTTGTGGGTAACGGCTTTCCGTCCTATCGTATTCGTCTACCATCCCGATCTGATCAAAATCGTTCTGCAAGCATCAGGTACGTATACACGAGGACACACAGAAGAAGAAATGTTTGACCGCTGTAATCTTTGTCATCCTTTATAAATGTTTGACTGTTATAATCTTTGTCAACCTTTATAAATGTTTGACTGTTATAATCTTTGTCATCCTTTATATATGTTTGTTATAATGTTTGTCATCCTTTATATATGTTTGTTATAATGTTTGTCATCCTGTTTATATGTTTGTTATAATCTTTGTCATCCTGTATATATGTTTGTTATAATCTTTGTCATCCTTTATATATGTTTGTTATAATCTTTGTCAACCTTTATATATGTTTGTTATAATCTTTGTCAACCTTTATATATGTTTGTTATAATCTTTGTCATCCTTTATATATGTTTGTTATAATGTTTGTCATCCTGTATATATGTTTGTTATAATCTTTGTCATCCTTTATATATGTTTGTTATAATCTTTGTCAACCTTTATATATGTTTGTTATAATCTTTGTCATCCTTTATATATGTTTGTTATAATCTTTGTCAACCTTTATATATGTTTGTTACAATCTTTGTCATCCTTTATATATGTTTGTTATAATCTTTGTCATCCTTTATATATGTTTGTTATAATCTTTGTCAACCTTTATATATGTTTGTTATAATCTTTGTCATCCTTTATATATGTTTGACTGTTATAATCTTTGTCATCCTTTATATATGTTTGTTATAATCTTTGTCAACCTTTATATATGTTTGTTATAATCTTTGTCATCCTTTATATATGTTTGTTATAATCTTTGTCATCCTTTATATATGTTTGACTGTTATAATCTTTGTCATCCTTTATATATGTTTGTTATAATCTTTGTCATCCTGTATATATGTTTGTTATAATCTTTGTCAACCTTTATATATGTTTGTTATAATCTTTGTCATCCTTTATATTTGTTTGTTATAATCTTTGTCATCCTTTATATATGTTTGTTACAATCTTTGTCATCCTTTATATATGTTTGTTATAATCTTTGTCAACCTTTATATATGTTTGTTACAATCTTTGTCATCCTGTATATATGTTTGTTATAATCTTTGTCATCCTTTATATATGTTTGTTATAATCTTTGTCATCCTGTATATATGTTTGTTATAATCTTTGTCATCCTTTATATATGTTTGTTATAATCTTTGTCATCCTGTATATATGTTTGTTATAATCTTTGTCAACCTTTATATATGTTTGTTATAATCTTTGTCAACCTTTATATATGTTTGTTATAATCTTTGTCATCCTGTATATATGTTTGTTATAATCTTTGTCATCCTGTATATATGTTTGTTATAATCTTTGTCATCCTGTATATATGTTTGTTATAATCTTTGTCAACCTTTATATATGTTTGACTGTTATAATCTTTGTCATCCTGTATAAATGTTTGACTGTTATAATCTTTGTCATCCTTTATATATGTTTGTTACAATCTTTGTCATCCTGTATATATGTTTGTTATAATCTTTGTCATCCTTTATAAATGTTTGTTATAATCTTTGTCATCCTTTATATATGTTTGTTATAATCTTTGTCAACCTTTATATATGTTTGTTATAATCTTTGTCATCCTTTATATATGTTTGTTATAATCTTTGTCAACCTTTATATATGTTTGTTATAATCTTTGTCATCATGTATATATGTTTGTTATAATCTTTGTCATCCTTTATATATGTTTGACTGTTATAATCTTTGTCATCCTTTATATATGTTTGTTATAATCTTTGTCATCCTTTATATATGTTTGTTATAATCTTTGTCATCCTGTATATATGTTTGTTATAATCTTTGTCAACCTTTATATATGTTTGTTATAATCTTTGTCATCCTGTATATATGTTTGTTATAATCTTTGTCATCCTTTATATATGTTTGACTGTTATAATCTTTGTCATCCTTTATATATGTTTGACTTATAATCTTTGTCATCCTGTATAAATGTTTGTTTATAATCTTTGTCAACCTTTATATATGTTTGTTATAATCTTTGTCAACCTTTATATATGTTTGTTATAATCTTTGTCAACCTTTATATATGTTTGTTATAATCTTTGTCAACCTTTATATATGTTTGACTGTTATAATCTTTGTCAACCTTTATAAATGTTTGTTATAATCTTTGTCATCCTTTATATATGTTTGTTATAATCTTTGTCATCCTGTATATATGTTTGTTATAATCTTTGTCATCCTGTATATATGTTTGTTATAATCTTTGTCATCCTGTATATATGTTTGACTGTTA
>JAPXFY010001095.1:15000-25000 GCA_030674185.1 Monoplex corrugatus
ACCTGATTTAATTACTGAGGCAAATCATCTTATACATCGTTTAAGGGTCAAAGGTACAGATATCAGTTTATGCTGGGTGCCTTCTCATGTTGGTCTTCACGGCAACGAAGTAGTTGACAGAGCAGCTAAGCAAGGCGCCCAGAATGCTGATAATGCTATAGAATTACATGTTCATAGCTCCGTAAAAGAAGCTTGCAACTTGCTCGAATCAGCCTCATGGACTCGATTTCTTGAACATTCAGATGAACAGTTTGTGTCACAACAAATGATAAAACTTACCGTTCAAAATGTATGTAAAAAATTGCAGTATTCTTCTATGTATCATTTGAGATCGATTGTTGCTGTTTGTTTTCGTATTCAGCTAAACGCATTGAGAACAAAATATTGTAAAAATGTCAAGTGTATTTGCGGCGAACAGTTCACACTGTTTCACTGTTTATTCTACTGCAAAATGCTACGTTCTTTTTTACCGAAAATGTTTACTCAAGAAAAGTATTCTGAAAATCATTTCCAGAAAATTACATCAGATCAAACGTTGTTAGTTAGAATTTCAGAATCATTAGTTCACAGTCCTGTTAATGCATTACTTTAACTTTATTCGGTTTGTATTTTAGTGTTACAATTTCCCTTCACGTTATTGAAGTTAATTGTTAGTGTTAAGTTCTCGCTCCATTTTACTGTTCCCCCCCTGCTAATGTCTTTTTCCTCTGTCTTCCCTCTGCCCAAATCCAACCCGTCCAACTATCGTTCTACATTTTATTTTGTTCACTTTTTTTTTTTTTTTTTTTTTTTTTCCCCTCCCCCCTCCCCCGTCTAATATCACTTATAGTGAAAAGACGTTAAATTAAAGAACGAACGAACAACACACACGCTCACATACACACACACACACACACACACACACACACACACACACCACACACACACACACTCCACACACACACACACACACACACATATGTATAATATCTATCTATCTATCTATCTATCTATGTATCTATGTATCTATGTATCTATGTATCTATCTATCTATCTATCTATCTATCCATCCATCCATCTATCTATCTATCTATCTATCTATATATCTATCTATCTATCTTTCTATCTATATATCTATCTATCTACCCGTCTGTCTGTCTGTCTATCTATCTATCTATTTATCTATCTATCTATCCATCTATCATCATCATCATCATCATCATCATCATCATGTGCCCTGCGCATGGCGTAGGCGATCAATTCCCTCAGTACGAATCTATCCCTTGTCACTGCAAGAACATCTCCCAACCTCTCTGTCCTCAGCCACCCTGCAAGTCCGTCCAATATTTTCTCCTTGGGTCTGTTTACCTGGTGTTCTCTTTCCCTCCAGATCTCCTGTTGTGACCAGGTGCTCTAATTTCTCTTTCCTCATAAAATGTCCTATAAATGTTACTTGTCTTTACCTAATATTCTTTATTGATGATGTTTTTGTGTTTGCCTCTTTCAAGACTGTCTCGTTTGTTTTCTTTGCATTCTTCTTAGAAAACGCATTTCAATTGCCTCAATTTTGTTCTGACTTTGTGTGTTGACTGTCCACGCCTCACAGCAATACAACAGTATCGGTTCAATATAACACTCCAGAACTGTATTCCTGATGTTAAATGATAGGCATTTGTTGGTAAGAAGGCTTTTCTATCTTTTTGAATGCTGTTTTATCTATCTATCTATCTATCTATCTATCTATCTATCTATCTATCTATCTATCTATCTATCTATCTATCTATCTATCTATCTGTCTGTCTATCTGTCTTTCTATCTATCTATCTATCTATCTATCTATCTGTCTATCTATCTATCTATCTATCTATCTATCTATCTATCTATCTATCTATCTGTTGTCTGTCTGTCTGTCTATCTACCTACCTACCTACCTACCCCTCTCTCTGTCACTGTCTGTCTGTCTGTCTGTCTCTTTCTGTCTCCCTCCTTCTCTCTCTCTCTGTATATATATATATATATATATATATATGTATGTATGTATGTATGTATGTATACATATGCGGTGTGTGTGTGTGTGTGTGTGTGTGTGTGTGTGTGTGTGTGTGTGTGTGTGTGTGTGTGTGTGTGTGTGTGTGTGTGTGTGTGTGTGTGTGTGAAGGCCCTATGTGTATTTCCTGCCCATGCTCTGCACCATCTCTGTGTCACATACACCACGCCGCTCATTTCGGCTCGCCAACACACCTCCAGACTGACGGAACCTGACGTCATCACGACAGCAGGCCATGATGGGCCACAGAATCTGCGCCAATTTTTCGACAATGTTAAGGTAATACATTAACCTTTTGACTCCCGCACCCTGTCCGCCAGCATCCTGCATCGTCATCCATGCTAGCAAAGCAAAAACCTAACCTTTTGATTCCCTCACCCTATCCACCAGATTCCTGCAGGAAGCTGGTGGATAGGGTGAGGGAATCAAAGAGTTAAGTTTTGCTGTTGGTGGTTAGGGTGCAGGAGTCAATGGGTTAAAAGTTGAGGTAGAGTAGTGGTCAGTAACGATGCTAAGGACTTCTATTATGGACTGAAACTGCATGACAGTTGTTTTCTTTTATGATATATCCTGGTGTAAGTCTGGATCAAAAGTTAGAACACCTTAGCCGTTTGTCAGGAAATTTGATCAACACTCTCAATGACGCTTCCGTGAAACGATGAGACTGGACTGTGTGGTACAAAGTCTTCCCAGTGAGCCCATAGCACTCTCAACTTTACGCGGACTTTGGAGATGCGGAATTCTTCCTTCCAGTTCCACTCTTTGCTTTGTGGCCGAGTTCTTTTATTCTGTCGAAACATCAAGCAGCCTACAGCTCCTACTAGGTCCATTTGTAGGTATGGCTATTGGCTGAGATAATTGTGTAATAAAACACTTCAAGGACATAGTGCACATCATGTCTGAAGATATTGTAAGTGTTCATCTGTATCTCGTCTAACTGAGTGACTTTTTGCGCTTCTTTTGTTCCCCAGCATTAACCATCTATATGTATTTTTCCCAATCATGTTATGTAGCTGAGCGTAAATTTTGTCTCAGAAACGTATGTGTGTATGTATGTATGTATGTATGTATGTATGTATGTATGTATGTATGTATGTATGTACATGTATGTATGTATGTATGTATGTATGTATGTATGTATTATGTAATATACATATATAAACATATACATACATATATATATATATATAATGTATATATCAATCATGCGTGATATGTGTGTGTGTGTGCACGCGTGCGTGCGTGTGCGTGTATGTGTGTGTGTGTATGCCAGTGCATGATTTTTTCTTTTCTTTCTTTCTTTCTTTCTTTCTTCTTCTTCTTTGTTGTTGTTGTTGTTGTTGTTGTTGTCATCTCTTCTTTTTGAGATGTTTCAATGTGATCAAAAACAAAACTGTAGGTATGAACCTGTTGAGGAGGTGGGGGGGGGGGGGGACTGCACACACAGCCCAGTGCTTATGAACTGATGGAGGAACGCACCACCAACCTTCCGTCATCAGTACGTTGCGCTAATCTCTTCGCAATGGTTGGTGACTGGTCAGTTGGTTCGTCAAGTTACTCCCCTCATTATGACCACAACCAGTCCACTCATTTCACTTCACTGGTAATAAACCACGGCCCTCAAAACACTCGCCGCCCCACTGACCACTCTGCATGAACGCACAAACAGTCCAGACACACCACACACCACAACCACACACCACACACGCTTCGCCGAACCAGAAACTGTATGAATAGGTGACAAAAGGCACATACACAGACACACATGCAGACACACACACACACACACACACACACACACAGACACACACACAGACAGACACACACACACAGAGACTCACAGACACAGACACACACGCAGAGACACAAACACAAACACACACACATACACACAGACGCAAACACACAAACACAGCAACATACACACAGACACACACACAGACACACACATACACACACAGACTCACACACACATACACACAGACACACACAGAGACACACACACATACACACAGACACAGACACACACACACAGACTCACACACACATACACACAGACACACACACACACACACACACACGCACACACAGACTCACACACACACACACACACACGCACATACACAGACTCACACACATACACACACATACACACACATACACACACGCACAACACACACAAACACACACAGACACAGACTCTCTCTCTCTCACACACACACACACACACACACACACACACACACACACACACACACAAACTCTCTCTCACACCCACACACCCACACACACACACACACACACACACACACCCACACACACATTCACACACACACACACACACTCACACACACACACACACACAGAGACACAGACAGACACACACACACACAGACACACACACACACAGACACACACACACACACACACACACACACACACACACACACACACCGGACAGACTTGGTCATCTCCCTGCCATCAGACGCCGAACATATTCCATCCACACGGATGCACAGGGTGGCTCCTTTGTGGCGCCACAGGAGAGCGTCTGTCGCGTGCGGTCTATTCAGAAAGACAAGGATGAACCGAGAGAGGTGTGAGGGCGATTTAAACGGCTTTCGCTCAGTTCAGGTTTGAAGGCAAAGAGTTTGGTCTTGAAACGTGTGAAGCACTGAAGCTGTTCTGCTTATTTGCGCGCCAGGACGCCGACGATTATGTCCGTGACGCGTGCTAATGGTTTTAAGTTGTTCCGCTTTGTTTGTCAGTCGGAATGACAAGAGTTCATAAGTGTAGAAGCTGTGAACCATCCCATTTATTCTAATTACGTAGGTCGCACGCACTGAAGGTCACACGCAACTTGACCTACCTCTCTCTACCGATCTCCTTGCCTGCATCTTCCATCTGTTTGAAACGACAGCAAATGATGCCATTCTTCAAGTTTCTTGTGTATTATCTTACATTATTAATTTATCGGTGTATTATTTTTCCTTTTGTTTTTCATTCTGAGCGTATATGCAGATTTGAATGACAAGTTTGAGAAATGGCTTATAACCGACAACTTCTTGTTATACCGCTGTAAAATTAAGTATCAGTCTCTTATTTTTGTCTCAGTGTGTGAGTGTATGTGTGTGTGTCTCTGTTATTTCTTTTGTTTTAGTTTAATTAAAGCCCAGGGCTATCACAGGATAAAAAGAAATAGAAAACTAAGTACACATATCAATGTATTCGCGCACAAAATCTAAGGAGATGCCCCTGGTGTTGACCACTCCGTCCAACTTATCGCACAGGGGGGTTGAAAATATACCTGAATACAAATTTAAACATAACTAAGGACACTAACCTACAAAACCTTGTGAATATACTAGAAACAGAAAGCAAAGGTAAGGGGTTGGAACTAAACAGCAGGAAGACTGAAATCATGGTGATCAGTAAAAAACATGAAATCCCCTCCTGCAAAATAACAGCAAATGGCACAACCTTGACACAGGTTAATAAGTTCAAATACCTGGGAACGGTCATTTCATCAGACGGCAGATGTACATCGGAAATAGCTGGCAGAATCGGCCAAGCCAAAACAGCATTCAAGAAGATGACAAGCATTCTTACCAACAAAGGCCTATCAATTAACATCAGAAAGAGAGTCCTTGAATGTTATATAGAACCAATACTGTTGTACGGATGCGAGGCGTGGACAGTCAGCAAACAAAGCCAGAGCAGGATTGAGGCAGCCGAGATGTGGTTTCTCAGAAGAATGTTGAGAGTACCATGGACAGCAAAGAAAACAAACGAGACAGTCTTGATGGAGGCAGACACAAGTCGATCACTGATAAGGAAGATTAGGAAAAGACAAGCAACATTTATAGGCCATTTTATGAGGAAGGGGGATTTGGAGCACCTGGTCACAACGGGAAAGCTGGAGGGAAAAGAGAGCACCGGGTAGACCCAGGGAGAGAATGCTGGACGGACTTGCAGGGTGGCTGAGGATGAAGAGGGTGGGGGAGATGCTGGGGGCAGCGAGAGATAGAGATGGTTGGAAGTCCATGGTCGCCAACGCCATGCGGCAGGGCACCTGATGATGATGATGATAAGGACACTAAAACATATAAAAACGGGCCTAATTTACCTAAAATTTCTTCCGCCTATATCATTTCCCTAGACCCAAAAAATGCACTTAATACTGTACCTAATTATCAATCCTAAGTGAAAGTACCTAAGACTTTATCGAACACACATAAGTGAATGGACCAGTAAGGCAGAACATGATAGGAAGAAATGATAGAAAGCAAAAGAGGAAGAAAGAAACAAAGAGAGTGACAGAAAAGAGGAAATTTCTAGCACAGAATTTTCAGAAGGTTGGGATACTATTTATACTGAAAGAGCCCCCGGCATCCCCACGGGGGTCGTATATATTTGTGTGCGTGCGTGTGTATGTATGCAAAGCTATGTGTGTGTGTGTGTGTGTGTGTGTGGTGTTTGTGTTTGTATGTGTGTGTGTGTGTGTGTGTGTGTGTGTGTGTGTGTGTGTGTATGTGTGTGTGTGTGTGCGCTTGCGCTTGCGCTTGTATTTATCAAATGATTTGTACACTTTTGCTCAATATGTGCCCTTTGTGGACAAATGGTACTCTTCCTTTTTCTTATTCCATGTCGTTTTCTATTGTTGTTGTTGATGTTCCTCTATGTGTGTGTGTCTAACGGCGATAACTGTCACCAGTAATGTGAGATTACCGTCGGAACTTTCGTCCTTGCAGCCAACTTGGCCAAAGTTTTGTTGAAGACATGGATTTTTTTTCCTCTTTAAGATTCTCTATTGATTTCTTGCTGTGTTTAATGTATGCCAGTGCACGTTTCTCGCCCAGGAGGGAAACTGGACCGTCTATTCGTTGAAAATCCAGACACGATCATTAGTTACCTGTTTTTTTGTTGTTTGTTTGTTTGTTAACGTCCTGTGCTACTAATCCAATTCCAGAATGTCTTTGTATCGTTGTTTGCTTATTGCTCGACGCCATACTTACAGAAACTATACAATTTACATAAATACATGGATTGGTCTGTCCTAAAGGCCACCCTCCGGGATAGTATCACAGAAACCCCGCGGGTGGAAACAGACCCATACCTGTACTTTATTCTGGAGCAAGTGTTGACAACGTCTTTGTGTCTGAGATGCAGAAACAACCGTTAACGCATATCAAGACTGGTCCAGTCTTTGACATTTGTCATCCCATTCTTTCTGTGCTAACATCGTGACGGGCTTCATCCAGACTGTTATCACAGAAATCCCACGGGTGGAAACACCCCTGTGCTTTATTCTGAAACAAGCAAGCCAGACATTGTCGATACCCTAAGTCTTCAGACAACAGGCTGGTTGTCTATCTTGCCAGGCATTGTCAACACAGAAACCCCTCGGGTGGAAACAGACCCATACCTGTACTTTATTCTGGAACAGGTGTTGACAATGTCTGGTTGTTGACAATGTCTGTTTACTTGCCTGCTGTCTGAAGACTAGGATGTTGACAATGTCTGTTTGCTTGCCTGTTGTCTGAAGACTAGGATGTTGACAATGTCTGTTTGCTTGCCTGTTGTCTGAAGACTAGGATGTTGACAATGTCTGTTTGCTTGCCTGTTGTCTGAAGACTAGGATGTTGACAATGTCTGTTTGCTTGCCTGTTGTCTGAAGACTAGGATGTTGACAATGTCTGTTTGCTTGCCTGTTGTCTGAAGACTAGGATGTTGACAATGTCTGTTTGCTTGCCTGTTGTTTGAAGACTAGGATGTTGACAATGTCTGTTTGCTTGCCTGTTGTCTGAAGACTAGGATGTTGACAATGTCTGTTTACTTGCCTGTTGTCTGAAGACTAGGATGTTGACAATGTCTGTTTACTTGCCTGTTGTCTGAAGACTAGGATGTTGACAATGTCTGTTTGCTTGCCTGCTGTCTGAAGACTAGGATGTTGACAATGTCTGTTTGATTGCCTGTTGTCTGAAGACTAGGATGTTGACAATGTCTGTTTACTTGCCTGTTGTCTGAAGACTAGGATGTTGACAATGTCTGTTTACTTGCCTGTTGTCTGAAGACTAGGATGTTGACAATGTCTGTTTGCTTGCCTGCTGTCTGAAGACTAGGATGTTGACAATGTCTGTTTACTTGCCTGTTGTCTGAAGACTAGGATGTTGACAATGTCTGTTTGCTTGCCTGCTGTCTGAAGACTAGGATGTTGACAATGTCTGTTTACTTGCCTGCTGTCTGAAGACTAGGATGTTGACAATGTCTGTTTACTTGCCTGTTGTCTGAAGACTAGGATGTTGACAATGTCTGTTTACTTGCCTGTTGTCTGAAGACTAGGATGTTGACAATGTCTGTTTACTTGCCTGTTGTCTGAAGACTAGGATGTTGACAATGTCTGTTTACTTGCCTACTGTCTGAAGACTAGGATGTTGACAATGTCTGTTTACTTGCCTGTTGTCTGAAGACTAGGATGTTGACAATGTCTGTTTACTTGCCTGTTGTCTGAAGACTAGGATGTTGACAATGTCTGTTTACTTGCCTGTTGTCTGAAGACTAGGATGTTGACAATGTCTGTTTACTTGCCTGTTGTCTGAAGACTAGGATGTTGACAATGTCTGTTTGCTTGCCTGCTGTCTGAAGACTAGGATGTTGACAATGTCTGTTTACTTGCCTGTTGTCTGAAGACTAGGATGTTGACAATGTCTGTTTACTTGCCTGTTGTCTGAAGACTAGGATGTTGACAATGTCTGTTTACTTGCCTGTTGTCTGAAGACTAGGATGTTGACAATGTCTGTTTGATTGCCTGTTGTCTGAAGACTAGGATGTTGACAATGTCTGTTTGCTTGCCTGTTGTCTGAAGACTAGGATGTTGACAATGTCTGTTTGCTTGCCTGCTGTCTGAAGACTAGGATGTTGACAATGTCTGTTTACTTGCCTGTTGTCTGAAGACTAGGATGTTGACAATGTCTGTTTACTTGCCTGTTGTCTGAAGACTAGGATGTTGACAATGTCTGTTTACTTGCCTGTTGTCTGAAGACTAGGATGTTGACAATGTCTGTTTGCTTGCCTGTTGTCTGAAGACTAGGATGTTGACAATGTCTATTTACTTGCCTGTTGTCTGAAGACTAGGATGTTGACAATGTCTGTTTACTTGCCTGTTGTCTGAAGACTAGGATGTTGACAATGTCTGTTTACTTGCCTGTTGTCTGAAGACTAGGATGTTGACAATGTCTGTTTACTTGCCTGTTGTCTGAAGACTAGGATGTTGACAATGTCTGTTTGCTTGCCTGTTGTCTGAAGACTAGGATGTTGACAATGTCTGTTTGCTTGCCTGTTGTCTGAAGACTAGGATGTTGACAATGTCTGTTTGCTTGCCTGTTGTCTGAAGACTAGGATGTTGACAATGTCTGTTTGCTTGCCTGTTGTTTGAAGACTAGGATGTTGACAATGTCTGTTTGCTTGCCTGTTGTCTGAAGACTAGGATGTTGACAATGTCATTGCTTTCTGTTTTCTTTCCTTATCCTTTCTTTTCTCAGTCTTTCGTCAGCAGACCATTTTGTCACGCACAGTGAAAAACAAACAAACAAACAAACAAACAAACAAACAAACAAACAAACAAACAAACAACATATTTCTTTGGGTGTCCCTTGACTGTTTTGTGTCAGTTGTGATCTACGTCAGCCTTGAGACTAAAGAGATAATTAAGCGTCTTTCTACATATGAATTTAGACAAGATTGTGAACAGAAAATACATTAAACTGAAGAAGGGGAAGTGTCACTGAGAGATAAAAATTTGATTCAACTCCACAATGCGAGAATACTGCTACTAATAACAACAAAACAACAACAGCAAAACAGCAACATTAACAACAACAATAATGATGATGATGATGATGATAAAAGCAATCATCATCATCATCATCATCATCATGCAAAAATGCTAACAATGATGATGATGATGATAATGAT
>JAPXFY010001095.1:27500-41144 GCA_030674185.1 Monoplex corrugatus
TGGATGCACTGTAATCAAACGAGCATATCCCCATTCTTAATCCTAGATAAGTTTATAGTCCGGTAACAGAATGTCCAGCCATGATAATGCTCTTCGTTTTTGTAAATTACAATCTTTTAAACAAAGATCATTGTAATTTACAATGACCTTCGTTTGAATAATTGTAATTTACAAAAAACAAAAAACAAAACAAAACAAACAAAACAAAACAAAACAAAACAAAAACAACCAAAAAAACCAACAACAACCCACCTCTTTGATTACCGTGACCCGAAAAACAAGCAAGCAAGCAACAAGCAAGCAAGCAAGCAAGGAAGCAAGCAAGCAAGCAAGCAAGGAAGCAAGCAAGCAAGCAAGCAAGCAAGCAAGCAAGCAAGCAAATACTTGTAAACGTCAGATTTCCGATGCTCCGCTTGATGGGTGAAGGGTGTAGATTTTTCTGATTTTCCAAAGTCAAAATGTGTGCAGACCTCCCAGTGCCTCTAAACCCACTTCGACGCATGCAGAATATCAAATACGCACGTTAAGATACTGCAAGTCTATGCTTATGAAAACATGAAAACACCCAGTACACATGCCAACCAAAGAACAGACTACGCATCATGGTCAGCTCACCTAACAACTCGAGTTGTCCATGCTCTACTTAATTAAAAGTCTGATTGTGTGTGATGCACAGTGTGTCCACACGAATTTGAAAATAGCGCTATAAAAGAACAATTTATGTAATATTTAACTTGTGTATTTTCTTGTTTTCTTGTATTTATGTAGGGTTCTTATTTTAATGAAGGTTTGTCCATTACCGAGAAGACGCTGATGACCAATTTTGTTTGATTGGCTTTCTGGACCCCAAGCACTTTTAGTTCCGATCCTTCCGGTCCCAAACTGGACTGTGAGTATTCAAAGTGAATATATCGTAAAGTCTATGATCGTTACCCACTGCACAGCATCCAGGACAGGCTCATCTGAAAACAGTTGGAAAATCATTTTTGAAAGCTGTCGACCCATTTTGGATTATTACAGACTCAAAATATCATCCAGTCTTAGTTAACATATATTTTGAAATATCTAATATGGTGTGGGTATGATCTACATTAGATTGGCATCTGTCCAAAACAAATGAAAAATTGGCAAGAATCTTGTTTCACCTTTTGGGTTCCTGTATTCCAAATACTGCATCATGTCATATCCTCATAAACTTTTGTAACTGAAACCAATTAACGCTAAAGTACCTATAACCGAACCTTTGTAACAGTTCGTCCACAACCGATCGATAAAACAAACAAACAAAAAATGCAAATTTTCTTCACAGACACGTGTAGGCAGGTAGAAAGAAAGGCAAGCAAGCAGGCAGACGCTACCAGCCAACCACCCCCATTCTCATTCTCTTTTCACGCTTAGGCTTGTGTTTCTGTTCTCCCACCCCCACTCCCTGGGGAAGTCCATCCACCCATTTCTGCAAGAGATACACGCTGACGGACCGTGTCCATCCGCAACGAAACAACAACGGGAACAGAGATAAATGAGGCAACTAACTCACCACACAATACGAAACCCCTACAGAGATGACCGTTCGAAAATGACCGTGAAAAACACAGCCAGTTTGCCTCTTTCTTTTCGCTCGGCATGACGACAATGGTTCCGCCTGTTTGCAAGTGTACCACTCTTCTGTGCGCAGTGTGACAAGAGTAGTCCCGCCTGTTTGCCTTGTTCGTGTGTCTCGCAGCCACTTTATGGGGGGTATATCATAGACATAAACAACAAACTAGACTGGCTGTCCAGAGAGCTCTTGGCCTATGTCGGCTTCAGCGTCAGCTCCTATCGTTTAGACTGACACATTTATACTCGAAACAACGTTAAGACAAAAATATTTGTATAACACTGACCAAGATGAGATTTCTTTCCAAGTCTCTTTCATGTTCTGCTTCAACTCACTCTCTCTCTCTCTCTCTCTCTCTCTCTCTCTCTCTCTCTCTCTCTCTCTCTCTCTCTCTCTCTCTCTCTCTCTCTCTCGTGTAACTCCAAAATTATACGTTTAGAATACTTTGCAAGTTGACTGCTTATCAGCTTCTTCATTCATTTATTTATTTACTTATTCATATACTTGTTTATTTATTTATTTGTTTATGTATTCGTTTTTGAATTGTAACAGAGATCTACTAATGACATTAGCAGCTTTGACTCCTATCCACCAAGTGCAAAAACTTGACCTTTTGACTTCCTCACCCTATCCACCAGCTTCCTGCCTGGTGGATAGGGTGAGGGGTCAAAGGGTTAAGTTTTTGCTTTGCTGTCATGGTTGACAATGCTGGATGCTGGTTGACAGGGTGAAGGAGTCAAAGGGTTAATTTTTTCTTTGCTGTCATGGTTGACAATGCTGGATGCTGGTTGACAGGGTGAAAGAGTCAAAGGGTTAAGTTTTTGCTTTGCTGTCATGGTTGACAATGCTGGATGCTGGTTGACAGGGTGAAGGAGTCAAAGGGTTAAGTTTTTGCTTTGCTGCCATGGTTGACAACGCTGGATGCTGGTTGATAGGATGAGGGGGTCAAAGGGTTAAGTTTTTGCTTTGCTGTCATGGTTGACAATGCTGGATGCTGATGGACAGGGTGAAGGAGTCAAAGGGTTAAGTTTTTGCTTTGCTGTCATGGTTGACAATGCTGGATGCTGGTTGACAGGATGAAGGAGTCAAAGGGTTAATTTTTTCTTTGCTGTCATGGTTGACAATGCTGGATGCTGGTTGATAGGGTGAGGGGGTCAAAGGGTTAAGTTTTTGCTTTGCTGTCATGGTTGACAATGCTGGATGCTGATGGACAGGGTGAAGGAGTCAAAGGGTTCAAATGAAGCTAGCAACGTTATTTAGCTATGTCGGCTTGCGAGATCAGTGGCCTAGCGAAGCAATCGTATCACCGAGTACGACAGAGCTAGTTACCTGTCTCCCTGAGCATGCATGTCTATGGTGTTCATAACTTATCTTTGTGACCCCAGTTCCCCGGGATGGCCATTTAGGCTACCGTGAGGAGTGATGGGTGCCAACATCATTGTCCTGTGCGTGCGCTCAGCTGATAAATACGCAGTCGTTGCTCCGTGTGGGGGAGACCATTAAAACAGCAGGCGTTGAGTGTAGACTGCTATTACTTCTCTGTGTGTGTGAAGAGTGGATGGTGGAGGTGTGAGAGGGATGGAGGGAGAAATGATGGGTCAATTCCAAAGACGTTTGGTCAAATCATATTCACTTTGATAACAAAACTGTTAAGGTTGGGGGGGGGGGGGAGGGGGACTGAGAAAGATGGAGAAGAAGGGGGGAAGTGGGAGAGAGAGATTTATGTTTGCAAGGACAGTACATATCCTGCTGATCATCATGTTTTAGAGCTTTTGGTACATTGAACCAAATACACAGCAACGAAAGAGAGAGAGAGAGAGAGAGAACTCAGAACTCAGAACTCAGAAAATGTTTATTGTACATCGGCCTTAGGCCACAATACATGCATGGGAAAGGGGAGGGGAGGAGATCAGGTTTTCTTATACATTCATACAAGTTATACTCTCAAACTGCAGTGAACTCTGTCACATTGTCCCCTTCTATCGTTTACCGTCACATAAGCTGGGATACATTCATCTTTGCATTTACAGTGGTCCTTTCATTTGTATTCTAGTCCATATTCCTTAACTGGCCAGCTAAGAATATTTGTCATTAACCGCATCTATATCATTCGTCCAATTGTCAATTTTACAATAACTGGCTATCAGACAAACAAACCATTCAATTAGTGCACAGATCTGACATTTCTTGTACCCTTCGGAGATCATACAGTTGATCAATATATTCAATCACAGGTACTTGACATAAACACTCAATCCATCAATCGATCAACCAAACAACCAATCAATCAAACAGTCAACCAATCAACTAACCAATCAATCAACTGATTTACCAGTTGATCAATCAAATAATCCGCCATTCAGCCCGTGATTCAACTGACAAATCAGCTTTCAATTGACTGGGTCAGATGCATCATCCAACTGTACAATCGATATCACTTCAGTAACAATCACTTAACGTAATCACTCCGAGAGAGAGAGAGAGAGAGAGAGAGAGAGAGAGAGAGAGAGAGACAGAGACAGAGAGAGACAGAGAGACAGACAGTCAGACAGACATGGACCAGCAAAGCAGAAAATGATAGGAAGAAATGACAGAAAGCAAAGGAACAAGGCAGAAACAAAGAGAGTGACAGAAAAGAGGAAATTTCTAGCACAGAATTTCCAGAAGGTGGGGATACTATTTATACTGAAAGAGCCCCTGGCATCCCCACGGGGGTGGTGGTGGTGGGTACATTGAGCCTCGGCTGTCTCTAATGCTACATAGAAATGGTAATTTCTTCCTCAGTACTTGCGAATGT
The DNA here is from genome assembly GCA_030674185.1 of Monoplex corrugatus. Taxonomy (NCBI): domain Eukaryota; kingdom Metazoa; phylum Mollusca; class Gastropoda; order Littorinimorpha; family Ranellidae; genus Monoplex; species Monoplex corrugatus. The sequence goes on from JAPXFY010001095.1 coordinate 31,895, forward strand.
TGGTGCATATACTTGGATGACGTTGATATCAATTGGCTGGCCCTCCAGTCTATTTAGTAAAACTCGGGTCAGATACAACTCAGTATCCTTTGAGAGACTCTGACTTGTCATTGTCCATTATGATGCAACAGTGCCAACAGTATGCTCTAATAAAGAGGAGCATGTTACTGCCGCTTCGACTGTCAAACATACCACGTCGGGTTATCAGCGCGACAGCAAGATAATGACCCTGGTATGTTCTTATGAACATGAATAGGCTACCATAATCTCCAGCTGTCAAATATTTCACACTGAACGTACGTGTTCAGATGGTTGTAGCTCTGATATGACTGCGCAATCGGCTTGGCTTTCATCATCATCATCAAGTGTCTTGCCGCATGGCGTTGGCGATCATGACCCTCCATATGTATCTATCCCTCGTTGCTGCAAGCACATCTTCCACCCTTTCTGTCCTCAGCCACCCTGCAAGTCTGTCCAATATTTTCTCCCTGGGTCTACGTGGTGCTCTCTTTCCCTCCAGCTTTCCTGTTGTGACCAGGTGCTCTAATTCCCCTTTCCTCATGAAATGGCTTATAAATGTAGCCTGTCTTTTCCTAATCTTTCTCATGCAAAGATCTTTTTAGAACTGTCACAGGCATGCTGGGAAAGGTTTCCGATGTTACTCTGCCGTCCACACATGAATTATCTCAGTTACCAAAATTGTTTTCCGACTTTTTTACCCAGAAAATTCTGACCATCCGTGATGGGTTTCTGTCATCCTCTGACACAACTGACCAGTCCGTTATTTATAAAGGTACACCACTCTGTCAGTTTACTCCTGTTTCTGAATCATTTGTACGGAAGCTGATTACTGAGTCCCCCAAAGTCTCTTGTATTCTCGACCCCATCCCCACCCCTCTTCTCTATGACCACCTCGACACCCTTCTCCCCACTATCACTCGCATTCTTAATGAATCACTATCTTCAGCTTCTGTTCCCTCTGATTTTAAGACTGCTCTTGTTAAGCCTCTCCTGAAAAAGTCTTCCCTTGACCCCAACGTGTTGAAAAATTACCGCCCCATTTCCAACCTCCCCTTTCTGTCCAAAATTCTCGAGAAAATTGTCCTCCACCAGCTTTCAGCTCATTTGACTGCCAACAACCTTCTATCTCCCCATCAGTCAGCATATCGTCCAGAGCACAGCACAGAGACTGCCATCCTTCGTATCCTTAATGATATTCTCAATTCGTTAGATAAAAATAAAATTTCTGTCCTCCTCTTGTTAGATCTTTCAGCTGCTTTCGACACCATAGACCATGAAATTCTTCTCTCCCGTTTGGAACATACATTTGGTATTAGAGACTTAGCTCTTAATTGGTTTCACTCTTATCTTTCAGACAGGAAACAGTTTGTGCTAGTGGATAGTCACCGTTCAAATGAAACCTCCCTCGATTTTGGTGTGCCTCAGGGCTCCGTGCTCGGTCCTGTTTTATTCATTCTGTATACTACCCCTCTTTCTGATGTCATCCGCGGCCATTCCATTTCGCATGAAATGTTTGCGGATGACACTCAGCTCCTTCATTCAGCTTCTGTTGATGACTATCCTGATGCAATTTCTTCTCTCCAAAACTGTACCTCTGACATTGATCTCTGGATGTCATCAAATAAACTGAAACTTAACTGTGACAAGACGGAGGCTATACGTTTCTCACATCATGATATCAACACACTTTCTTCTTCTCTCCCTATAGGTTCTAGTTCCATTGAATTTTCTGACTGTGTCCGGGATTTAGGAGTTCTTTTAGATCATGATCTTTCTATGCAAAAACATGTCACTAAGATATGCCAGCTTTCTTATATGGAACTAAGACGTATTGCTTCTATCCGCCCCTTTCTTACTGAGGAAGCCACTAAAACTCTTATTTCCTCTTATATTCTTTCACGCTTGGACTACTGTAATTCTATTCTAATCGGCTGCCCTTCAGTTGTCATTCAACCTCTCCAACGTGTTCAGAATTCAGCAGCTAGGCTTGTTTGTAAAGCCCCTAGATCCCAGTCATGTTCTCCTCTTCTGAAAAAGTTGCATTGGCTTCCAGTTGAACAAAGAATCAAATACAAATGTTGCTGTCTCTGTTACAAAATTCTTACTTGCTCCGCTCCCTCTTATCTGTCTGAACTTCTTCAAGTGTATGTACCATCCAGAACTCTCCGATCCTCTACCGACACAAGAACTTTCTGTGTTCCCCGTTTCAACCGGAAACTGCATGGTCAGAGAGCTTTCTCCCACTCTGCTGCCATGACCTGGAACTCCCTTCCCTATCATATTCGCCATAAGCAATGTCTTCCTTCTTTCAAGTCTAGTCTGAAGACCTATCTTTTCACTCAATACTTTCATTGATCTTCTCTTTCTCTTCTCTCTCAGCCCTGATCATCGTTCCTACATATATGTGTGTGTGTGTGTGTGTGTGTTTGTGTGTGTGTGTGTGTGTTGTGTGTGTGTGTGTGTGTGTGTGTGTGTGTGTGTGTGTGTGTGTGTGTGTGTGTGTGTGTGTGTGTGTGTGTGTGTGTGAAGCATGTTTATGCGAGCAAGAGAGAGGGAGAGAGAGGGAGAGAGGAAGAGAGAGAGAGAGAGAGGCTGTGCGGGAGAGAGAGAGAGTGAGCAAGGAATATCGGGAGCACGGTAGAGAGCGAGAGTATGGTTGGGGTGGGGCAAGAGAGTGAGAGTATGAGTAAGAGTATGTGTAAGCGTGATAGAATTTGATAGTAGAGAAACTGAGTGGTTGAGAGAGGGAGTGTGTTTGGGTCTGTGTGTGTGTGTGTGTGTGTGTGTGTGTGTGTGTGTGTGTGTGTGTGTGTGTGTGAAGAGAAAGAGAGAGAAAATATTTTTGTATGATTGTCACTATTTTTAGTAATATTTGAATTTACTATGTTAATATGTCTTGTTGAACGTAAATTTTATGTTTTATGTTATATAGTGTTAGCAGCGGTATGTTTAAATTTTATGTTGGTGTATCTATTTGTATTTAGTTATATACTGATTTTATGTGAAGCGCTTTGTGCTCTGGAAAGCGCTATATAAATTGCCTTTATTATTATTATTATTATAATGATCTTCTTGTGTCTGCCTCCATCAAGACTATTTCGTTTGTTTTCTTTGCTGTCCTTGGAACTCTCAACATTCTTCTCAGAAACCATATCTCGGCTGCCTCATTCTTCTTCTGCTTTGCGTGTTGACTGTCCACGCCTCACAACCGTATAACGTTATCGGGTTGGCTTTAAACAACAATGACAAACAATAATAATTGTAACAATAAATCAAGTGGGTAACACGTCGGACTAAAATAACAATTACAATAACGATAAGTCAAGGGAGGCAATCAGAAGATCAGGTTCAATCCAGCTTGTGTATGTCCACCCCACACCACAAAAACACCAGTGAAACATGCCACCGGCACTACACTGATAAAAAAACAACAACAAAAACTTGAAGCATTCATTACTTATATATATATATATATATATATATATATATATATATATATATATATATATATATATATATATATATGTGTGTGTGTGTGTGTGTGTGTGTGTGTGTGTGTGTGTGTGTGTGAAAGAGAGAGAGAGAGAGAGTAAAAGGTGGAGATGTTTCCAGTCTGCCAGGTCAACATGAGTGCAGACCTGTTAGTGCTTGTTATTGTTATTGTTATTGTCGTTTAAAGCCCAGCCGACTGTGTTCAACAGGAAAAAAAAGGAAAGAGAATTAAGTACACATGTCAATGCATTCGCGCACATAATCTAAGGATATGCCCTCGGCGTTGACCGTTCCGTCCAATTTATCGCTCAGGGGATTTACAAAACACACTGAATACAAATTAAAGCATATCTCAAGTCTCTAGAGCCCAAGATGCACTCAATACGCGTACCCAATTATCAGTCCTAGGGAAAAAGTACGTAAGACTTTATCGAACACATACAGGTGAATGGACCAGCAAGGCAGAAAATGATATGAAGAAATGACAGAAAGGAAAGGAACAAGGCAGAAACAAAAGAGAGTGACAGAAAAGAGGAAAATTCTATCACAGAATTTCCAGATGGTGGGGAGATTATTTATACTGAAAGGGCCCCCGGCATCCCCACGGGGGGATGTTAGTGCTTAAAACCATGTTGTGTGTATATGCACACAGAATATCAAATATGCAAGTGTAAGGTCTTGTTAAGTCGTATCGTTGTCTGGTGGCTTATGGAAACTTGAAAACTCCAGTCACGTACACCAACCAAAGATGGAGTATGCACAATTTGAAACGTATTGCCTGCACAGGGTTGGCCAAACAACATGCATACGTACATTTAGGGAAAATCAGATATGCTTGAAAAAGATATCCCATCCCCTTCTTCTCCATCTTCACTCAACACACAGACAACACACACACACACACACACACACACACACACACACACACACACACACACACACACACACACACACACACACACACACACACACACACACACACACACAGAGGCGTTCGCGCGCACGCGAGCACACGCACACACATGCACACACGCACAGAAAAAAACTAGATGCATTTATTACTCGGTGCAGTGCCGGTGGCACGTTTCACTGGTGTTTTTGTAGTGTGTGTGTGTGGGGGGGGGGGGGACAAATTTGCTAAACGTGTAATTTAGAAAGTGGGGACCCGCCGTTTTGGTGACTGGGCCTGTGTAGACCTGACATGATGTGAAGGATTATACTGACATCATTGAGAGCTAAGCCTAACACCCCATCCCCCCCCCCCAAAAAAAAAAAAAGGGAGGGGGGAACACAAACAAACAAACAAACAAACAAAAAAAGGAAACAAAAAACAAAAAGAACCTTAAAAAGAAAAGAAAAAAAAACTATGGTGTTCATGTCATTCAAAGATTTTCCATTTTTCTACAGAAGTACATGTATATTACAGAAAATCCACACTTTGTAATTCTCCAGGTTACTGCGACCTTGACAAAGTGTCAGATGTAATAGAAGATGATTTGAAGCTGAGACAATGGTAGACCGTCACAACCGTGAAAACAGAATGAAACTGTTGTCAGGCATTTCTGAGAAAGTGCTGTTAGATTCCTTCCATAAAAAAGTGTTAAATTTGCTCAATTTGTTGTTATTGTTGTTGTTGTCGTTGTTGTCTGAGTGACGCCTCAGGGGTTTACACCTTTGCTCCAAATTTGGTAAAGATGCATCCAGAAACAGCTGAGAAAACATTGCCAACACGTTTTCATCACACATTCCAAATGATAAAAAAAAAAAAAAAAAAAAAAAAAAATAGACACATGCGCATTCAAAATCTTTTTTTCCTATTGACGCAAAGAAATTTCACAGAAAAAAATAATGAAAACGAAACAAAATGTCCGACACCAAACCTTTGTTTCAGTATCTCAAGATGGTGTCTTCGTGCTCCAAATAAATTCCAGATGCACTGACGCTACAGATGCACATGTAATGAATCAGATCCAAAATGATAAAGGCATAAGCTGTAAACCTGTACAGTAAGCCCCACTCGCTAGCAAAGTCTTGAGGTCCTACCTAACGTATTGTATTTGTGTCTATCATTGTATCATTCTGTCACTAAAACAAAGTACACTATATTCTAATGAACTGTATCTCTTCATCTGCTATGTCCTACACCCCCATTCCCACCCCCGAGTTCATTGTACCCAATGCCCTACAGATCCACGTCATATAAACCTACTTAATTTATCATCCCTGTCATCTTAACACACAAACACGTCAACACGCAAAGTCAGAACAAGATTGAGGCAACTGAAATGTGGTTTTCTAAGAAGAATGTTAAGAGGTCCATGGACAGCAAAGAAAACAAACGAGACAGTCTTGAAGGAAGTGACACAAAAAGAACATTAGTAAAGAAGATTAGGAATAGACAAGCAACATTTACAGGACATTTTATGAGGCAAGAGAAATTAGAGCATCTAGTCACTACGGGAAAGCTGGAGGGAAAGAGAGCACCTGGTAGACCCAGGGAGAAAATATTAGACGGACTTGCAGGGTGGCTGAAGACAGAGAGGGTGGGAGATGTACTTGCAGCGACAAAGGACATTCGTATGGAGGGCCATGATCGCCAACGCCATGCAGCAGGGCACATGATGATGATCATCATTTTAATCCTTTGAGTCCCACATCATATACACCAACTGCAGGAGGCTGGTGAATAGGGTGAGGGCGTCAAAGGGTTACGTTTTTGTTTTGCTAGCATGGTTGACAATGCTGGAAGTGAGGGAGTCAAAGGGTTACGTTTTTGTTTTGCTAGCATGGTTGACAATGCTGGAAGTGAGGGAGTCAAAGGGTTACGTTTTTGTTTTGCTAGCATGGTTGACAATGCTGGAAGTGAGGGAGTCAAAGGGTTACGTTTTTGTTTTGCTAGCATGGTTGACAATGCTGGAAGTGAGGGAGTCAAAGGGTTACGTTTTTGTTTTGCTAGCATGGTTGACAATGCTGGAAGTGAGGGAGTCAAAGGGTTACGTTTTTGTTTTGCTAGCATGGTTGACAATGCCGGATGCTGACGGACAGGGTGCGGGAGTCAAAGCGTTAATTCTTTTGTCTATCCTGAAGTCATGGTGATCAGTAAAATACATGAAATCCCCTCATGCAAAAAAACAGCAAATGGCACAACTTTGACACAGGTTGATAAGTTCAAATACCTGGGAACGGTCATTTCATCAGACGGCAGATGCACATCGGAAATAGCCTGCAGATTCGGCCAAGCCAAAACAGCATTCAAGAAGATGACAAGCATTCTTACCAATAAATGCCTATCAATTAACATCAGGAAAAGAGTCCTTGAATGTTATATAGAACCAATACTGTTATACGGATGTGAGGCGTGGACAGTCAGCAAGCAAAGCCAGAGCAAGATTGAGGCAGCCGAGATGTGGTTTCTAAGAAGAATGTTGAGAGTTCCATGGACATCAAAGAAAACAAACGAGACAGTCTTGATGGAGGCAGACACAAGTAGATCACTCATAAGGAAGATTAGGAAAAGACAGGCAACATTTATAGGCCATTTTATGAGGAAGGGGGATTTGGAGCACCTGGTCATAACGGGAAAGCTGGAGAGAAAGAGAGCACCAGGTAGACCCAGGGAGAAAATGCTGGACGGACTTGCAGAGTGCTGGGGACGAGGAGGGTGGGGGAGATGCTAGGGGCAACAAGAGATAGAGACAGATGGAAGTCCTTGATCGCCAACGCCATGCGGCAGGGCACATGATGATGATGATGATGATCCTCCTTCCCTTATCCATAAATAAAAACACATGCACAGAAACACAATTTCACGCGCATACATGCACACATAACTTATTTTTCTTTCTTACATCAATCGTTCTCTGCCTACACACTCTTCTTCACTCTCCTTCAATTCGTCTTTTTCGTTTCTTAAATTTCTTTAATCTCTGAGCGAGAAAAATCCCAGAAATTTTCTCTCATTCTAATGCAATCTATTCACAATGCTATTTTTGAGACAGAGCAAAATTCACAGTGGTTTAGTGGTTCGCGTATTGGACTACCGACAGGGAGGTTGTGGGTTCGAATCCCCATTAGTCTCTTCAAAAATCATTGTGGGATTTTTCGGCTCTAACCGGCTCCTACCCGGAGTTGAGCGTGCTATGGGCTCATTGGGAAGAGTGGGACGACACAGTCGAGTCTCATCCACTTCACGGGTGCATCACTGAGGGTGTTGCTCTAATCTTCTTATCACCGCCACAGGTGTCTGTATCTATCGGGCCTGGTTGACACCAGGATATATATAGCATCATGATTATTATCATTCTCATCGCCATCATCACCACTGCATTGAAAACATTACTGCAAACTTTTGTGGCCATTAAAGTGGCATAGAGAAGTGGCGATGATCCTATAATAAAATTGAGACACGCTATTGTTTGTCTGAATGATGATGGCTCGTGATTTTTCTTTTACGTTACATTTCCAGTCACTTTCTCTGAAAACTTCTTTTTTTTTAGTAAGATGATCAATGGTATGATGACCAAGATTCTATTCATGAAGATACAATTTTAAGTACCTGAGGACCCCAAACCTCAAGATACAGATTATTTGTCGTATTAGCTTTTGACACGTTCATTTTCCTTATACCACGGCATCCACGTCAGTCAGTAAATCCAAGTGAGGGTTTGTACACTGCTACTGCTACTGATACTACCTAGATCATACATACACAACGGCGAACAAACCAACAACCACCACCAACCAACCAACTATACAAGTAAATCACCAAATCTATTCTAATTCAGGCTTTAAAATAAGAGACACTCTACTAGTGTAAGCTTATCTAGTGACACAAACTTTCAAACAACACTTCCACCCAACAGGCACGGTAGGCAAGTGGTTAGGACGTTAGACTTTCTGATGGAAGGTTTGGTTTCGATCCTGCCAAGGTAGCACCTGACGGGTAGAGGATGCAGAATTTTCTATCTGCCAGGGTAGCACCTGACGGGTAGAGGATGGAGAATTTTCTATCTGCCAGGGTAGCACCTGATGGGTAGAGAATGGAGAATTTTCTATCTGCCAGGGTAACACCTGATGGGTAGAGAATGGAGAATTTTCTATCTGCCAGGGTAGCACCTGACGGGTAGAGGATGGAGAATTTTCTATCTGCCAGGGTAGCACCTGACGGGTAGAGAATGGAGAATTTTCTATCTGCCAGAGTAGCACCTGACGGGTAGAGGATGGAGAATTTTCTATCTGCCAGGGTAGCACCTGACGGATGGAGGGTGGAGAATTTTCTGATCTCCCAGGTCAATGTACGTGCAGACTTGTTAGTACTTAAACACCCCTTTATGTGTACACGCACGCAGAATACCAAATACGCGAGTCCAGTAAACCATGTCAGTGCTCAATGGCTTATGGAAACAAGAAAATACCTAGCATGCAAACCTTGAAAACGTAAGATGACTTTCTACTAAAGACAGACTATGTAGACTGTGCAGCGAGGTTAAGGGTATGAACATCGTGGGTCAACCATCCAAAGCCACGTGTGTAGACTCACCCAGACACAGTGCATCTACTAGAAACCCAGAAGTGTCCACAAAAGATACGGCTGTCGAAGTCTCAACGAGTAACGAGTCACGGTAACATTTCCATCCTCATGGTTCCATTCCCCTCCCCAGATCACACACACACACACACACACACACACACACACACACACACACACACACACACACACACACACACACACACACAC
>JAPXFY010001096.1:37500-41138 GCA_030674185.1 Monoplex corrugatus
GATTTTTGCAGTCGGTGGATAAAGTGCAGGAGTCAAAGGGTTAAGTTTTTTTCAGTTGGTGGATAAAGTGCAGGAGTCAAAGGGTTAAGGCACTGGCAGATCCGCGGCACACATGTTGACCTTGAAGATCGGGGAAAAAACCCTCCTCCCTCCCTCCCTCCCTCCCTCCCTCCCTCCCTTCATCCAGGCAGAGAAGACCAGGGGATTGAACCCAGGATATTCCGATCCGTAGTTCGACGCTTACCCACTGGACTACCTCACCGTTCAAACAACAAACTAAAGAAGCAAATAAGCTAACAGCGTAAAGCGAGATTCACATTGGGCCATTCTCTCCTTTACAACACGGGCACCTAATCAAAACAGGGGCCGTTACCCTGGTCAGGAATAATGTCGGTCCAAGCGTGTGATTGATTGTTCTGTACGCACAGCGATTTCATGCAAGCAAGATTGGACACGCTTAATCCTCCCCCAACAACTGACCAGTCCAGTCTCGTCCTTCAGTACATCTATCACTCCTCACAATTAACCAGAGGTTGCATCCCTGTGGGTTTTGCCCCCGGGGGCTGTGTGAGTTGCGATACAGCCATTTCGTATTCTTGACTGCCTTACAACTTTAACGGGCCCAGTATCCCTACGGGTCTCAAAGACTTTCAAGACTTTTCGGACAATGTTTGTTCAGTTTTCTGTGCATCTCAGCATTGGAACTCGCTTTTCTCAGATATTCCTCGTCAGCAGTTTTATGCGCACCTCAGCATTGGAACTCGCTTTTCTCAGATATTCCTCGTCAGCAGTTTTCTGTGCACCTCAGCATTGGAACTCGCTTTTCTCAGATAATCCTCATCAGCAGTTTTCTGTGCACCTCAGCATTGGAACTCGCTTTTCTCAGATAATCCTCATCAGCAGTTTTCCTTGCACCTCAGCATTGGAACTCGCTTTTCTCAGATATTCCTCGTCAGCAGTTTTTCTCTTTTGTCACCATCATCATCATCAAGTGCCCTGCTGCACGGCGTTGGCGATCATGGCCCTCCATATGTATCTATCCCTTGTCGCTGCAAGTACGTCTCCCACCCTCTCTGTCTTCGGCCACTCTGCTGCAATTCTGTCCAATATTTTCTCCCTGGGTCTACCTAGTGTTCTCTTTCCCTCCAGTTTTCCTGTTTGTGACTAAGTGCTCTTATTTATCTCGTTATCTCGCCTCATGTCATGTCCTATAAATGTTGATTGTCTTTTCCTAATCTTCTTTGTTAATGTTCTTTTGCTCTCTTTTTTTGTTTTTTGTTTTTTTTGTAAGAGGTCTAAAATTCGTCTCTTCAAAAAAAATGTGGTTACTAGTATTAACCTCACCTTTTTCTCCTCTTTTCCTGTTCGCCCTATTTCTTTCTTCTGTACTCGTCCAATTGGTTGTGTGAGAACATGCTACTTCTGTGTGTGTCTTATCGATCTGTTTGCAAGCTATACGTGAGAATATGCACGTTCGCCAACACGATTCCCGGTGTAGGTGTTTGTGTGTCTGCGCTTGCATGCATACATGCCTTCGCACGCCTGTGTGAGTGAGAGAGAGAGAGAGAGAGAGAGAGAGAGAGAGAGAGAGAGAGAGAGAGAGAGAGAGAGACAGAGACAGAGACAGACAGACAGACAGACAGACAGATAGGCAGACAGACAGAGTGACAGAGAGACAGAGAGCGACAGAGAGTGTCTGTGTGTGTGTGTGTGTGTGTGTGTGTGTGTGTGTGTGTGTGTGAGTGTGTGTGTGCGTGCGTGTGTGTGTGTGTGTGTGTGTGTGTGTGTGCGCGTTCGCGCGCGCGCGCGCGCGCGTGTGTGTGTGTATGTGTGTGTGTGTGTGTGTGTGTGTTCATACGTCTGTAAATCAGTGTAGGTGTATGTGTCTGTGTGTGTGTGTGTATGCATGTGTGTATGTGTAGTGTGTATGTGTGTGTATATGTTCATGGGTCTGTAAATCTGTGTGTGTGTGTATGTGTGTGTGTGAATGTGTGTGTATGTATGTGTGTGTGTGTGTTCATGCATCTGTAAACCTGTGTGGATGTATACGTATATACCTTCACATAGAACCGCTGTTATGCGATGTAATGGTTAACAGGTATCAATCCAACCATCTGTCGGATCTGTTCGTTTCTACTCGGGTTTGTTTTGGTCTTATGTGTTCGTGTGTACACGTCTGTAAATCCTATTGTTGCTTAATGCCAAGCCGACTGCACAGAGCCATGTCAAGGCTAAAACCATCTCAATACGTAACACCATACCTCATCATCATCATCATCATCATCATCATCATCATCATCATCATCATCATCATCATATCATCATGATCATCATCATCATCATCATCATCATCATCATCATCATCATCATCATCATCATCATCAAGTGCCCTGCCACATGGCGTTGGCCATCATGGCCTTCCATCTGTTTCTATCCCTTGTTGCCGCAAGCACCTCTTCCACCCTCTCTGTCTTCAGCCACTTCAGTCCGTCCAATATTTTTTCCCTGGGTTTACCTGGTGCTCTCTTTCCCTCCAGCTTTCCTGTTGTGACCAGGTGCTCCAAATCCCCTTTCCTCATAAAATAAATGTTGCCTGTCTTTTCATAATCGTCTCTATGAATGATCTTTTTGTGTCCGCCTCCATCAAGACTGTCTCGTTTGTTTTCTTTGCTGTCCATGGAACTCTCAACACTCTTCTTACAAACCACATCTCGGCTGCCTCAATCTTGTTCTGCTTAAATTAAAAAAAAACAACACATGGAAAAGAGAATTAAATACACATATCAATGCACTCACGCAACATAATCAAAAGATACGCCCTTAGCGTTGACCACTCCGTCCAATCTATCACCAGTCGATTGAAATAATCATAAGGCTGCTGGGCCATAGAAACTCACGCCTCACGTCTCACGCCTCATGCTTCACGCCTCACATTTCATGCACTGGGCCACAGCAGCTCACGCCTCACTGCTCACGCGTCTGTTTTGTGTTTACGGTGCCAGAATACAGTGATGTTTGCTCAATTGATCAGAGACAATGTTCGCGGTTTGTTCCTTTTTCCGAAAATGGATTCTTCCGACGAAGAGAGACCTCCTGATTTTGCTCTTGCTCAGGAGGAGGAAGCGAAAGTGGCAAAGCATATGGTGCCGAGAACATTTCCTCCTTAAGAATCATGAGGAGAATTCCACCATACATCCCATCATCTCCTTAACTTTGGGTTCGTTCAGAATGTTCGCTAAGTTTTCCCAAACATGTGTGTGTGTGTGTTGTTTATATCTTTGTCCATGTAGTCAAGTACACGCGGATTCCAGAGGAGGGGCCTTGCCCGGACCAACTCGATCAATTTTTCTTTGTAGTCATCCATCCTGCATGTGAGGAGAATTGAAATGGCCAATGGTAACCAGGAACTTCAACTTCACGCATCGAAAAAAGGGACAGACCCACTTCTCCGGTCACGCGTGAATCGTGAACCATGAAGCGTGAAGCGTGAGTGGAGATGTATGGCCCCGCGCAAGAGAAACCTCGTCCGTTCCTTTTTTCTATTCACGCGTGAGACGTGAAGCATGAGGTGTGAGACGTGAGGCGTGAAGCATGAGGCGTGATACGTGAGGCATGAGTTTCTATGGCCCAGCAGCCTT
>JAPXFY010001097.1:0-41130 GCA_030674185.1 Monoplex corrugatus
TGATTTACTGCCCTGAAATACATAACTTATTGCCCTGTAATACACAATTTACTGCCTGAAATATGCAACTTATTGCCTGAAAGATATAACTTATTGCCGTGTAATATATAACTTATTGCCCTGTAATATATAACTTATTGCCCTTGTAATATATGACTCATTGCCCTGTAATATATAACTTATTGCCCTGTAATATATAACTTATTGCCCTGTAATTATAACTTATTGCCCTGTAATATATAACTTATTGCCCTGTAATATATGACTCATTGCCTGTAATATATAACTTATTGCCCTGTAATATATAACTTATTGCCCTGTAATATATAACTTATTGCCCTGTAATATATGACTTATTGCCCTGTAATATATAACTTATTGCCCTGTAATATATAACTTATTGCCCTGTAATATATAACTTATTGCCTGAAATATATAACTTATTGCCCTGTAATATATAACTTATTGCCCTGTAATATATAACTTATTGCCCTGTAATATATAACTTATTGCCCTGTAATATAAACTTATTGCCTGAAATATATAACTTATTGCCCTGAAATATATAACTTATTGCCTGAAAGATATAACTTATGCCCTGTAATATATAACTTATTGCCCTGAAATATATAACTTATTGCCCTGAAAGATATAACTTATTGCCTGAAAGATATAACTTATTGCCCTGTAATATATAACTTATTGCCTGAAATATATAACTTATTGCCCTGTAATATATAACTTATTGCCTGAAAGATATAACTTTAGTTTCATTTTGATGGACATATGACTACAGAGAAGATTTTTACCTCGCTGAAAATGAAGTATATTTTCGTTCTGAAGTATACACAATCATACTTTATGACATTACTGAATACATGATAGTTTTAGTTCTCTTTTTAGTCTCACATATACATACATACTAATTTTGATTTCAAAAATACATATAATAACTTCTGACTAGTTTCCAGTGTAAATTTCAAAGACAACACGGTATCAAAATTCTAAGCATTTTTTAATAATTTCCAGGTTCACGGTAGATAATGCGTATGAAATTCTTAAATATACCATAGCTTAATCAGGAATACATATTAATTTTGACAAATATCCTGCTTCAATTCAAAGAAGGACTACAAAATGTTAATCGTGCCACAGTCCAATTTCAGGAATAAATGATAATAAGTAATTTCCAGATTTCATTTTAAAAATATACAACAAATTTTCAATTTCAGGAATACATGGTTATAACTAGTTTCCAGATTTCACTTCAAAATTACACAACAAAATTTGAATTTCAGGAACACATGATAATGATTAGTTTCCAGATTTCACTTCAAAAGTAGACAACAAAATTTCAATTTCAGGAACACATAACTAGTTTCCAGATTTCACTTCAAAAGTAGACAACAACCAAATTTTGATGATGCCGTTGTTTGGTGCTACTGCCCCTCCTGAGCCTGTTCCTGCTGTTCTTGTTCCTCCAGCATCTTGTGCCGACAGACCAGCACAGGCACATGTGCATGGTGCAAGATGTAGTCGCTGACAGAGCCCAGAAGGGTGCGCCTGACCTTGCCCAGTCCGCGTGTACCCGTAACTATGCAACTGGCCCCCTCTGCTTCCGCCGCTTTCACGATGGCGTGACCCGGGTCCCCGCTGAGTCTGAGGAGCTTGCCCCGTACCTGGTGATTATACAGTACAGTACAGTACAGTACAGTACAGTACAGTACAGTACAGCACAGTACAGTACAGTACATTACCACTTAGTCTGAGGAGCTTGCCCCGTACCTGGTGATTATACAGTACAGTACATTACCACTTAGTCTGAGGAGCTTGCCCCGTACCTGGTGATTATACAATACAGTACATTACAGTGCAATACAATACAGTACAGTACATTACCACTTAGTCTGAGGAGCTTGCCCCGTACCTGGTGATTATACAGTACAGTACAGTACAGTACAGTACATTACAGTACATTACCACTTAGTCTGAGGAGTTTGCCCCGTACCTGGTGATTATACAGTACAGTACATGTACATTACCACTTAGTCTGAGAAGCTTGCCCCGTACCTGATGAACATACAGTACAATACAATACAGTACAGTACATACAGTACATTATCACTTAGTCTGAGGAGCTTGCTCCGTACCTGGTGATTATACAGTACAGTACATTACGATACGATACGATACGATACGATACGATACGATACGATATACGATACAATACGCGATACAATACAATAAATACGATACAATACAATACAATAGATACAATACAATACAAAAAAATACGATTCGATACGATACGATACGATGCGATACAATACAATACAATACGATACAATACAATACGATACGATACGATACTCTGTTTTCTTCTGTGTATATACCCCTGGTCCCCTGTTTCATTATGTTACCTGGATGGACCTTGAGGCCAACTGACCTTTTGATGTCACATACGTTGTCTGTCTCTTGCACACCAACTGACCTTTTGATGCCATATACGTTGTCTGTCTCTTGCACACCAACTGACCTTTTGATGCCATATACGTTGTCTGTCTCTTGCACACCAACTGACCTTTTGATGCCATATACGTTGTCTGTCTCTTCCACACCAACTGACCTTTTGATGTCATATACGTTGTCTGTCTCTTGCACACCAACTGACCTTTTGATGTCATATACTTGTCTGTCTCTTGCACACCAACTGACCTTTTGATGCCATATACGTTGTCTGTCTCTTGCACACCAACTGACCTTTTGATGCCATATACGTTGTCTGTCTCTTGCACACCAACTGACCTTTTGATGCCATATACGTTGTCTGTCTCTTCCACACCAACTGACCTTTTGATGCCATATACGTTGTCTGTCTCTTGCACACCAACTGACCTTTTGATGCCATATACGCTTGTCTGTCTCTTCCACACCAACTGACCTTTTGATGCCATATACCTTGTCTGTCTCTTCCACACCAACTGACCTTTTGATGCCATATACGTTGTCTGTCTCTTCCACACCAACTGACCTTTTGATGCTATAGACGTTGTCTGTCTCTTGCACACCAACTGACCTTTTGATGCCATGTACGTTGTCTGTCTCTTCCACACCAACTGACCTTTTGATGCCATATACCCTTGTCTGTCTCTTCCACACCAACTGACCTTTTGATGCCATATACGTTGTCTGTCTCTTCCACACCAACTGACCTTTTGATGTCATGTACGTTGTCTGTCTCTTGCACACCAACTGACCTTTTGATGCCATATACGTTGTCTGTCTCTTGCACACCAACTGACCTTTTGTGTCCATATACCTTGTCTGTCTCTTGCACACCAACTGACCTTTTGATGCCATGTACGTTGTCTGTCTCTTGCACACCAACTGACCTTTTGATGCCATATACGTTGTCTGTCTGTCTCTTGCACACCAACTGACCTTTTGATGTCATATACGTTGTCTGTATCTTGCACACCAACTGACCTTTTGATGCCATATACCTTGTCTGTCTCTTCCACACCAACTGACCTTTTGATGCCATATACATTGTCTGTCTCTTCCACACCAACTGACCTTTTGATGCCATATACGTTGTCTGTCTCTTCCACACCAACTGACCTTTTGATGTCATATACGTTGTCTGTCTCTTCCACACCAACTGACCTTTTGATGCCATGTACGTTGTCTGTCTCTTCCACACCAACTGACCTTTTGATGCCATATACGTTGTCTGTCTCTTCCACACCAACTGACCTTTTGATGCCATATACTTGTCTGTCTCTTGCCACACCAACTGACCTTTTGATGCCATATACTTGTCTGTCTCTTCCACACCAACTGACCTTTTGATGTCATATACGTTGTCTGTCTCTTCCACACCAACTGACCTTTTGATGCCATATACTTGTCTGTCTCTTCCACACCAACTGACCTTTTGATGTCATATACGTTGTCTGTCTCTTCCACACCAACTGACCTTTTGATGCCAATGTACGTTGTCTGTCTCTTCCACACCAACTGACCTTTTGATGCCATTACGTTGTCTGTCTCTTCCACACCAACTGACCTTTTGATGCCATATACGTTGTCTGTTCTTGCACACCAACTGACCTTTTGATGCCATATACTTGTCTGTCTCTTCCACACCAACTGACCTTTTGATGCCATGTACGTTTGTCTGTCTCTTCCACACCAACTGACCTTTTGATGCCATGTACGTTGTCTGTCTCTTCCACACCAACTGACCTTTTGATGCCGTATACGTTGTCTGTCTCTTCCACACCAACTGACCTTTTGATGCCATATACGTTGTCTGTTCTTGTCTGTCTCTTCCACACAACTGACCTTTTGATGCCATATACGTTGTCTGTTTCTTGTCTGTCTCTTCCACACCAACTGACCTTTTGATGCCATATACGTTGTCTGTTTCTTGTCTCTCTTCCACACCAACTGACCTTTTTGATGCCATATACGTTGTCTTTCTTGTCTGTCTCTTCCACACCAACTGACCTTTTGATGCCATTACTTGCTGTTTCTTGTCTGTCTCTTCCACACCAACTGACCTTTTGATGCCATATACGTTGTCTGTCTGTCTTTCCACACCAACTGACCTTTTGATGCCATATACGTTGTCTGTCTGTCTCTTCCACACCAACTGACCTTTTGATGCCATATACTTGTCTGTCCTCTTCCACACCAACTGACCTTTTGATGCCATAATACGTTGTCTGTCTCTTCCACACCAACTGACCTTTTGATGCATATACGTTGTCTGTCTCTTCCACACCAACTGACCTTTGATGCCATATACGTTGTCTGTCTCTTCCACACCAACTGACCTTTTGATGCCATATACGTTGTCTGTCTGTCTCTTCCACACCAACTGACCTTTTGATGTCATATACTTGTCTGTCTCTTCCACACCACTGACCTTTTGATGCCATATACGTTGTCTGTCTCTTCCACACCAACTGACCTTTTGATGTCATAAACGTTGTCTGTCCTTCCACACCAACTGACCTTTTGATGCCATATACGTTGTCTGTCTCTTCCACACCAACTGACCTTTTGATGCCATATACGTTGTCTGTCTCTTCCACACCAACTGACCTTTTGATGTCATATACGTTGTCTGTTCTTCCAACCAATGACCTTTTGATGCCATGTACTTGTCTGTCTCTTCCACACCAACTGACCTTTTGATGCATATACTTGTCTGTCTCTTCCACACAACTGACCTTTATGCATATACGTTGTCTGTCTCTTGCACACCAACTGACCTTTTGATGTATATACTTGTCTGTCTCTTTGAACCAATGACCTTTTGATGCCATACGTTGTCTGTCTCTTGCACACCAACTGACCTTTTGATGCCATATACGTTGTCTGTCTCTTCCACACCAACTGACCTTTGATGCATATACTTGTCTGTCTCTTCCACACCAACTGACCTTTTGATGTCATATACGCTTGTCTGTCTCTATGCACCAAACTGACCCTTTGAGTGCATATACGTTGTCTGTCTCTCCACACCAAATGACCTTTGATGTCATATACCTTGCTACTATCTCTTCCACACCAACTGACCTTTTGATGCCTATACGTTGTCTGTCTCTTCACACCAACTGACCTTTTGATGCCATATACGCTTGTCTGTCTCTCTCCACACCAACTGACTGTTGATGCCATATACATGTGCTCTCTAATCATGTACACCCTAGAGCCAAAATGCACCTAATACTATGTACACCTTGAGCCAAAAATGCACCTAATACATGTACACCTAGAGCCAAAAATGCACCTAATATGTACACCCTAGCAAATGCCTAATACATGACACCTAGAGCCAAAAATGCACCTAATACATGTACACCCTAGAGCCAAAAATGCACCTAATACATGTACACCCTAGAGCCAAAAATGCACCTAATACATGTACCCAATTATCAAACTCAGAGGAAATAATGTAAGGCTTTACAGAGCACATACAGATGCATGGACATGTAACCAGAAAATGTAAGAAATGGCAGAAAGCAAAGGAACAAAGGCAGAAACAAAGAGAATCAAGAAAAGAGAATTTCAGCACAGAATTTCCGAAGTGGGACACTATTCATACTGAAAGAGCCCTCGGCATCTCCATGGGGATTATCACTGCAAGTGTGTACGTGGCAGCGTGTCCAATTCTGACTCGACATGACATTTGAACCTTGACCTCTGTCCCAGTCACTACATCATGTAAAAGTTAACCCTGGGCAGTGAATTTGTTGTTGGGTGTACTTTATGACCTGAGCCCAATTACTCACTATGCCAGAATTGTGTATCCTTGACAGTGGCAAGGTGACAGTGACCTTTGACCTACTCACCCCGTGCTGTGAGAGTTTGTCCTTGATCTTGCTGACGATGATGTTGACCTCTTCCTCTTCCTGTTGGATCAGTCGGCTGATCATGGCTGGGTCACTGGACATGATGGCTGTTAACACACACACACACACACACACACACACACACACACACACACACACACACACACACACACACACACACACACACCACAACACACACACACACACACACAGACATCACACACACAACACACACACACACACACACACACAACACACACACACTTTTCAGTTGACAGCTGTGCTTTTAAGATACATGTTCCTTCTATCGAATACACACGAGTGCACGTACACACAAGCATAAACATCAAAGGGTTAATACAGCCTTTTGTTCTGTGTGGTTTGGTCCGTCTTTGGGTTTGCCTTGCCTGAAATTTGTACAAGCAGGATTATTTGCACCCGGACCATTTCTCAGTCAAAGGGTTAAGTTTTTGCTTTGCTACCATGGTTGACAATGCAGGATGCTAGTGGACACAGCAAGGGAATCAAAGAGTAAAATTTTTACTTTCTAGCATGTCTGACATTTCAGGATGCTGGTGAACAGGCTTTGGGAGTCAAAGGGTTAATTTTTTTCTAGCATGTTTGACAATGCAGAATGCTGGTGGACATGGTACAGGGATTATAGGGTTAAGTTTTTGCTTTGCTATCATGGTTGACAATGCAGAATGCTGGTGGACAGAGTGCGGGAGTCAAAGAGTTAAGTTTTTGCTTTGCTATCATGGTTGACAAGGCAGGATGCTGGTGGACAGGGTACAGGATATAGGTTAAATGTTTGCTTTGCTATCAGGGTTGACGAAGCATGACGCATGCAATGGCAGGGTGAGGGAGCAAAGGTTTACCCCATTAACACCGCAGCCTACTACAATAGCCAAACTGAACACTTTGATTCCCTCACCCTGTCCACCAACTTCCTGCAAAAAGCTGGTGGATAAGGTGAGGGAATCAATGGGGTAAGTTTTTGCTTTGGCAGCACGTGTGGCAATGCAGGATGCTGGTGGACAGGGTGCGGGAGTCAAAGGGTTAAGGAACATCGATATTGTGTTGGTGCTTTTTTCCATTTTCTTTTTTTATTTTCTTTTTTCCCCCGGTGAAGTATGGGGGGGGGGGGGGGGGCAGCTTGCATTGAAAAGGTTCTAGGTTTGGAAAGTATTTATTTCATCACAGTTGATAGTTTTGACAAAGGGGAAAGTTTTGTTCAAAGTGCAGTGAGTTGGGGACTTAGGGCCTGTGTGCAGTCTGGGGACTGGGGACTTGGCCGGTACCGGTATGCAGGTACTCTGGGACATTGTTCCTAGCAAACTTAACATTTGTGGACTAGATCAGGATCAATCATGACAGTTGTGGGATGTTTATATGGCATTGTAGGTAGCCTTGATCTGTTCCAATAACAGACAGATACAAGCAAAGACAACAATAGATAGAACTTATAAGTTAGGTGGAACATTACGATTTTCCAGCATGTTGGGTTTACGTGAAGGCTGATGGCTTATGGTAGGATCCAGAAAACCACGAAAATAGAATCAGAACGCGTACTTAATACAACCAGACAAAGACAGGCGCAGATTTTCGGCCAACTGGCCTTTGTCAAGCGTAAACAAAAGATCACAAAAGAATAAACACCAAATACAAAAACTAGGAGAAAAAGACTAAAACTTCCCTGCTGCTTCGTCCAGTGGAGAAAAGGAATAAAAATCTAGGATCGTTTTGGACCTTTCCCCACCACACTGTAATTGTGCCATTATTGCGTGCAGAATTCATTTGGAACGTGGAAACGCTGAATGGAGAAAATCGAAAACTATGGAATTGTGCCGCTGGCTGAGTGTCACCAGAACATAAACCTGTGCACAGTGATATGGAGAACTTGGTATTGTCCATACAGCAGTGTAGATGTCTCCAGGACACAGGCCTGGCCATAGTGATATGGAGAACCTGTTGTTGTCCATACAGCAGTATAGATGTCTCATGGCCATAGTGATATGGAGAACCTGTTGTTGTCCATACAGCAGTATAGATGTCTCATGGCCATAGTGATATGGAGAACCTGTTGTTGTCCATACAGCAGTATAGATGTCTCATGGCCATAGTGATATGGAGAACCTGTTGTTGTCCACACAGCAGTATAGATGTCTCATGGCCATAGTGATATGGAGAACCTGTTGTTGTCCATACAGCAGTATAGATGTCTCATGGCCATAGTGATATGGAGAACCTGTTGTTGTCCATACAGCAGTATAGATGTCTACAGGACACAGGTCTGGCCATAGTGATATGGAGAACCTGTTGTTGTCCACACAGCAGTATAGATGTCTCATGGCCATAGTGATATGGAGAACCTGTTGTTGTCCATACAGCAGTATAGATGTCTCATGGCCATAGTGATATGGAGATCTTATTGTTGTCCATACAGCAGAATAGATGTCTCCAGGACACAGGCCTGGCCATAGTGATATGGAGATCTTATTGTTGTCCATACAGCAGTATAGATGTCTCCAGGACACAGGCCTGGCCATAATGATATGGAGATCTTATTGTTGTCCATACAGCAGTATAGATGTCTGCAGGATACAGGCCTTGCCATAGTGATATGGAGATCTTATTGTTGTCCATACAGCAGTATAGATGTCACCAGGACATAAGCCTGGCCATAGTGATATGGAGAACCTGTTGTTGTCCATACAGCAGTACAGATGTCTGCAGGACACAAGCCTGGCCATAGTGATATGGAGATCTTATTGTTGTCCATACAGCAGTATAGATGTCTCATGGCCATAGTGATATGGAGATCTTATTGTTGTCCATACAGCAGTATAGATGTCTGCAGGATACATGCCTGGCCATAGTGATATGGAGATCTTATTGTTGTCCATACAGCAGTATAGATGTCTCCAGGACACAGGCCATAATGATATGGAGATCTTATGTTGTCCATACAGCAGTATAGATGTCTGCAGGATACATGCCTGGCCATAGTGATATGGAGATCTTATTGTTGTCCATACAGCAGTATAGATGTCTCCAGGACACAGGCCATAATGATATGGAGATCTTATTGTTGTCCATACAGCAGTATAGATGTCTGCAGGACACAGGACTGGCCATAGTGATATGGAGAACCTGTTGTTGTCCATACAGCAGTATAGATGTCTCCAGGACACAGGACTGGCCATAGTGATATGGAGATCTTATTGTCCATACAGCAGTATAAATGTCTCCAGGACACAAGCCTGGCCATAGTGATATGGAGAACCTGTTGTTGTCCATACAGCAGTATAGATGTCTCCAGGACACAGGCCATAGTGATATGGAGAACCTGTTGTTGTCCGTACAACAGTATAGATGTCTCCAGGACACAGGCCTGGCCATAGTGATATGGAGAAACCTGTTGTTGTCCATACAGCAGTATAGATGTCTCCAGGACACAAGCCTGGCCATAGTGATAAGGAAAACGTGTTGTTGTCCATACAGCAGTATAGATGTCACCAGGACACAAGCCTGGCCATAGTGATAAGGAAAACGTGTTGTTGTCCATACAGCAGTATAGATGTCTCCAGGACACAGGCCTGGCCATAGTGATAAGGAAAACGTGTTGTTGTCCACACACAACTGGAAACCAGTGAAGGGAGGGACTTTTTTAAACACTAAGATATCTTGAGTTCAATCCCAGCCCGCAACATTAAAAACTGTTTGTTTGCTGCCCATCTTAATGTTTCTGTCATTCTGGTGGTGTCAGCGTAGTGTTTCATAGGTCCATTGGCCTGTTTGCTGCCCTTCGTAATGTTTCCATCATTCTGGTGGTGTCAGCGTAGTGTTTCATAGGTCCACTGGCCTGTTTGCTGCCCATCTTAATGTTTCCATCATAATAATGGTGGTGTCAGCGTAGTGTTTCATAGGTCCACTGGCCTGTTTGCTGCCCATCTTAATGTTTCCATCATTCTGGTGGTGTCAGCGTAGTGTTTCATAGGTCCACTGGCCTGCTTGCTGCCCATCTTAATGTTTCCATCATTCTGGTGGTGTCAGCGTAGTGTTTGATAGGTCCACTGGCCTGTTTGCTGCCCATCTTAATGTTTCCATCATTCTGGTGGTGTCAGCTTAGTGTTTGATAGGTCCCTTCTCACCTTTCCCCATTCCAAGACCTTGCCAACGCATAGAGTTTTGTGCTGGCTCAGGAAATATGTCAGATAATCGCTGGCAGATTTGGTGGAGCGTATATGGAGTTATCTGAGCGGGGTAAATCCCTCTTCAGGGTCTAGAAAGGGACAGCAGCGAGGCAGAGAAGATGGCAACAACCGCCCTAATTAACCCTTTGCCTTTCGCACCCTGTCTACCAGCATCCCGCATGGTCAACCATGTTAGTAAAGCAAATCACTTAACCCTTTGACTCCCTCACCCTGCGGGAAGCTGGTGAATAGGATGAAGGAGTCAAAGGATTAAGTTTTTGCAATTGGTGGATAGTGTGCGGAGTCAAAGGGTCTACTACCTCACTTCCTATGACCTTGGTGTTATAAGACACCTTGAACTCTGACCTTTGGTCACACCACTAGAAGGTTGTCTTTCTATCTTTATAGACGCGAAGTTTAAAAGCCTTTTGGTGTTTGCTATAAACTCAGTGGGCTGCCATAACATTTTGAACAGTTCATTCATATGGATGCTTGAACGCGCAAACACATAATCATCACAGAGGCATTGTCATTCATCTTCGATTGCTATTTCATAACAAAGAAGCCCCAAAACAAAGCGCTGGAGACAAAGGAGCCCCGGGGAAGCAAACAAAGAAACAAGCAAAACCCAAAACATGGTGGTCAGACCATTCTAACAATCTCCCTTTTTACACAAACATTAGCACAGAACATCCAGATTTTGTACTGCTCAAGGTTACTGTGACCTTGAAGAAGCTTCAGTTGAAATAAAACTTGACGTACATCGAGGCCATTGGTAGACTTGTCACAGCACTGAAACCAGATGTCAAATAATGTTAATTTTTTTTTACACATATGAAATGCTCAAGCATCACCCACCCTCACACAGATTCAAATCCTCTCTGTTATCTCTCTCTCTGCACAATATAACAATGTTGATTTGATGTCGACGTGATTTCTTTTCTTTTCTTTCCTTTTCTTTTTCTTTTCTTTCCTTTCTTCCTTTCCTTTCCTTTCCTTTCTTTCTTTTTCTTTCTTTCTTTTTTCTTTTCTTCTTTCTTTTCTTTCCTTTTCTTTCCAATCTTTCTGTCGATGGTGTTCCCTAAAAAAAAAGAACCACTTTATATTTACACTATGTGTAGTGTAGATTCTGTTTGGGAGAAGGTTGTAAAAAACAACAACGAACAAACAATGTTTTTTTAATCTATAGACCTAGTCCCTGAATAGACGGTGGTCTTGCTTTGTTCCAAAATAAACATGACAAACCTGTACCACTTTAGCTGACTGGGCAAAACAAACCACTCTGGAAATCAGCCCCCAGCCAACGATCTCTCTCTGTCTCTCTCTCTCTCTCTCACTCTCTCTCTCTGTCTGTCTCTCTCTCTCTGTCTCTCTCTGTCTGTCTCTGTCTCTCTCTCTCTCTGTCTCTCTCACTCTCTGTCTGTCTTTCTCTCTGTCTCTCTCTCTCTCTCTCATCTCTGTGTGTGTGTGTGTGTGTGTGTGTTCTCTCTCTCTCTGTCTCTCTCTCTCTCTCTCTCGTGTCTCTCTCTCTGTCTCTCTCTGTGTCTCTCTCTCCTCTCTCTGTCTCTCTGTCTCTCTCCTCTCTCTCTCCTCTCTCTGTCTCTCTGTCTCTCTCTCACTCACCTCACCACACACCACAGCCATTTCAACACGATACATTTTCTAGGTGCTAAACACACACACACACACACACACACACACACAACACACACACACACACACAACACACACACATACACACACATACACACACACACACATACACACACACACACATACACACACACACACATACACACACAATACACACACATAAACACACACACACACACACATACACACACACATACACAATCACACACACACTATACACACAAAACACACCACACACACAACACACACACACACACACACACACACACACATACACACACACACACACACACACACAAACACACACACACACACACAACACACAACACACACACACACACACACACACACACAATACACACACACACAACACCACACACACACACACACAACACACCACACACACACACACAACACATAACACACACAGAGACACGAACAAAAACACGCACTCACACACACACACACACAACACACAGAGGTACAACACACATAGACATACACACACAAACACACACAACACACACACACACACACACACACTCACTCCTCCTCTCTCCTCTCTCTTTCACACACACACACATCACACAGAGGTATAACACACACACACGCACACACACAGACACACACACAGGTATACACAACACACACACACACCACACACACACACCACAGAGTATAACACACACACACCACACACACACACACACACAGGCCAAACACACAACACACACACACGGTATAACACACACACAACACACACAGGTATAACACACACACACACACACACAGGTATAACACACACACACACCACACAGTATAACAACACACACACACACACACACACACACACAACACACACACACACAGGTATAACACACACACTGATGACATCAGATTGATTTTTCACTCCAACAGGCAACAGCTCTTTGATGTGGCTCATTGGTTGCTATGGCGACTCCATGGCCAACAAAACAGGAAGTGCCAAGACTTTCCAAACATACCACCGTGTGATCGTTACGTCATTACCTGTCCCATAACTGGGCAACACTAAACAAGATGGTTAAGACACTGTAACAATCTCCCTGTTTATACAAAACTTTTAACGGAAAGTCCCGATTTTATGGTCAAAACACTGTAACAATCTCCCTGTTTAGACAAAACTTTTAACGGAAAGTCCCGATTTTATGGTCAAGACACTGTAACAATCTCCCTGTTCAGACAAAACTTTTAACGGAGGCAGACACAAGTAGATCACTCATAAGGAAGATTAGGAAAAGACAAGCAACATTTGTAGGCCATTTTATGAGGAAGGGGGATTTGGAGCACCTGGTCACAACGGGAAAGCTGGAGGGAAAGAGAACACCAGATAGACACAGGGAGAGAATGCTGTACGGATTTGCAGAGTGGCCGGGGGTCAGGAGGGTGGGGGAGATGCTGGGGCAACGAGAGATAGAGATGGTTGGAAGTCCATGGTCGCCAACGCCATGTGGCAGGGCACCTGATGATGATGATGATGATATTGTAAACATCAGACAGGTCTCTTTCGGGTGTATAACCTAAATGTCAGACAGGTATCATTCGGGTGTACATCCTAAACATCAGAGAGGTATCATTCGGGTGTACATCCTAAACATCAGAGAGATATCATTCGGGTGTATATCCTAAATGTCAGACAGGTATCATTCGGGTGTACATCCTAAACATCAGAGAGGTATCATTCGGGTGTACATCCTAAACATCAGACAGGTATCATTCGGGTGTACATCCTAAACATCAGAGAGGTATCATTCGGGTGTACATCCTAAACATCAGACAGGTATCATTCGGGTATACATCCTAAACATCAGAGAGGTATCATTCGGGTGTACATCCTAAACATCAGACAGGTATCATTCGGGTATATATCCTAAACACAGAGAGGTTCATTCGGGTATATCCTAAACATCAGAGAGGTATCATTCGGGTGTACATCCTAAACATCAGACATGTATCATTCGGGTGTATATCCTAAACACCAGAGAGGTATCATTCGGGTGTACATCCTAAACATCAGAGAGGTATCATTCGGGTGTACATCCTAAACATCAGACAGGATTATCATATCGGGTGTACATCCTAAACATCAGAGAGGTATCATTCGGGTGTATATCCTAAACATCAGACAGGTATCATTCGGGTGTATATCCTAAACATCAGAGAGGTATCATTCGGGTGTACATCCCTAACAACATCAGACAGGTATCATTCGGGTGTACATCCTAAACATCAGAGAGGTATCATTTGGGTGTACATCCTAAACATCAGAGAGGTATCATTCGGATGTAATCCTAAACATCAGACAGGTATCATTCGGGTGTATATCCTAAACATCAGACAGGTATCATTGGGTGTACATCCTAAACATCAGAGATGAATTATTCGAGTGTTTAACCTAACATTATGGAGGTATCATACGGGTCTATATACAAATGGAGAAATATCCCCCCCCCCCCCACCTACACACACACATTTACATTTTCCCACCAGTGTGGTTGTTGGAGCCGTTGTCTTGGAAACACAGCAATCAAGAAGTCAGTTAATTTCACTCAGGTGATTAACCAGCACCATCACATGGCGGATGTTATTTCATGTATTATTCATCCACATGGCTCGGTAAAGTCAGTGCTTAGCTTATGGATGTGAGCTGTGATTTTTGTCATTCCGTTTAAAAAAAATGGGAAGGGGGTAGGGAGAGGGGGAGGGGGTTAAGAAAAATGGAGTTATTTTATATCGACTGGAGGGCATATGTGTGCATGTGTGTGTGTGTCTCTCTGTCAGTGTGTGTGTGTGTGTTGTGTGTGTGTGTGTGTGTGTGTGTGTGTGTGTGTGTGTGTGTGTGTGTGTGTGTGTGTGTGTGTGTGTGTTGTGTGTGTGTATCTGTTTGTGTCTCTGTGTATGTGTGTCTGTGAGCAAAATGTATGGAATGGTTTTCTCATTTCTTTACGGTGAATGTTTACCAAAGTTTGGTCAAAAAGTGTGAACTGTTGAGGAGTCGCCACAGTGTAAGTGCGGAGGGTAAGGCATCAAGGTCAAGGTCACACGGACAATAACAAACACCCCCACCCCCACCCTGTAGAATTAACATTTTGTCAAGTAAGATGTGTGAACAACATTTGTCAAGGAAGATGTGTAACAACATTTTGTCAAGGAAGATGTGTAACAACATTTTGTCAAGGAAGATGTGTGAACACATTTGTCAAGGAGATGTGTGAACAACATTTTTGTGTACAAGCAGGAAGATGTGTGAACAACATTTTGTCAAGGAAGATGTGTGAACAACATTTTGTCAAGGAAGATGTGTGAACAACATTTTGTCAAGGAAGATGTGTGAACAACATTTGTCAAGAAGATGTGAACAACATTTTGTCAAGGAAGATGTGTGAAAACATTTTGTCAAGGAAGATGTGTGAACAACATTTGTCAAGAAGATTGTGAAAACATTTTGTCAAGGAAGATGTGTGAACAACATTTTGTCAAGGAAGATGTGTGAAGCAACATTTTGTCAAGGAAGATGTGTGAACAACATTTTGTCAAGGAAGATGTGTGAACAACATTTTGTCAAGGAAGATGTGTGAACAACATTTTGTCAAGGAAGATGTGTGAACAACATTTTGTCAAGGAAGATGTGTGAACAACATTTTGTCAAGGAAGATGTGTGAACAACATTTTGTCAAGGAAGATGTGTGAACAACATTTTGTCAAGGAAGATTGAACAACATTTGTCA
Source organism: Monoplex corrugatus (assembly GCA_030674185.1). Lineage (NCBI taxonomy): Eukaryota > Metazoa > Mollusca > Gastropoda > Littorinimorpha > Ranellidae > Monoplex > Monoplex corrugatus. The sequence continues at coordinate 15,982 of JAPXFY010001097.1, forward strand.
AGGAGATTGTGAACAACATTTTGTCAAGGAAGATGTGTGAACAACATTTTGTCAAGGAAGATGTGTTTGTGAGATAACAACATTTTGTCAAGGAAGATGTGTGAACAACATTTTGTCAAGGAAGATGTGTGAACAACATTTTGTCAAGGAAGATGTGTGAACAAATTTGTAGAGATGGTGAACAACATTTTGTCAAGGAAGATGTGTGAACAACATTTTGTCAAGGAAGATGTGTGAACAACATTTTGTCAAGGAAGATGTGTGAACTAACATTTTGTCAAGGAAGATGTGTGAACAACATTTTGTCAAGGAAATGTGTGAACAACATTTGTCAAAGTGTACAACACAGAAGGACAATCAGAACACAGCAGAGCAAACACAGTAACACAGGGAGCAACACAGGGAACACAGGGAGCAACACAGCAGGTAACACAGGGGAGCAACACAGCAGGCAACACAGGGCAACACAGGGCAACACAGTTGGCAACACAGGGCAACACAGCAGACAACACAGCAGACAACACAGCAGGCAACACAGCAGACAACACAGCAGGCAACACAGCAGACAACACAGGGGCAACACAGCAGACAACACAGCAGACAACACAGCAGGCAACACAGCAGACAACACAGCAGCAACAAGCAACAACACAGCAGCACCAAGGCACACAGCAGGCAACACAGCACAACAACGACAAACAGCGGCAACACAGCAGCAACACAGCAGGCAACACAGCAGACAACACAACAGACAACACAGCAATAACACAGAGGCAACACAGCAGACAACACAGCAGGCAAACAGCAGACAACACAGCAGGCAACACAGCAGACAACACAGCAGACAACACAGCAGACAACACAGCAGACAACACAGCAGACAACACAGCAGCAACACAGCAGACAACACAGCAGGCAACACAGCAGGCAACACAGGGGGCAATACAGGGGGCAACACAGGGGGCAATACAGGGGGCAACACAGCAGGCAACACAGGTGGCAACACAGCAGGCAACACAGCAGGCAACACAGGGGGCAACACAGCAGACAACACAGGGGGCAACACAGGGGCAACACAGCAGGCAACACAAGAGGCAACACAGCAGGCAACACAACGAGGTACATGATCGTAAAAAGGATCATCTTGTCCAACTGGAACATTCTGCGATCCAGTCCCACTACAGGTGAAACCTTTGACCAGCGCCCTTGGATCGTCTACAAGAGAGACACAAATCTCCACGACTTGCTGGTGCATTCAAATCTCAGCAAACCAGTCAGCCAACCTCCAGGAACCTCTCCATGCAACAAACCTAAATGCAAGACTTGTCCTTTCTTGTGCTCAGCCACCACAGTCAAAGGCCCCAAATCTCATATGAGAATTACAAAACATTTCAACTGTCAAACTTATAACATTGTCTACTTGATCAGCTGCTCTAAATGTTCCCAATTGTATATTGGTGAAACTGGACGCACCCTTGACACACGTTTCAAAGAACACTTGGCTGATATCCGCCACCAAAGGGATAAAACTATCCCCAGCGCTTAGATTTGATTTTATCAAGATTTTGCGTTATATAAATATTGTAATTATTATATTATTATTATTATTATAAAAAATATTGTAAATATTGTAATTATTATTATATTATTATTATTATTATTATTATTAATAAAAATATTGTAATTATATTATTATTATTATTATTATTATATTATTATTATTATTATTATATTATTATTATATTATTACAATCACTTCAACCAATCAGACCACTCAATCAATGACATCCGAGTGAAAGGTCTGTGGCTTCTATACAATAACAGCACCATAGACAGGAAAGACAGAGAATCCCACCTCATAAATAAACTTGGAACACGCAAACCATATGGTCTTAATGACAAACCATAAGTAATCCATTGCGCAACAGAATTCAGACATGCCGTTTCATGTTTCTTCCTGTTCCCAGGCCTACCAGATTCATGGCACTGGGCACAATCTACTCCCTTACCTCTTGGCTCTTGCCCTGTGCCTTCTTCAGAACAGGGCCATACCGATATAGCATGGCCACTTCTCAAAATTGCAGAACTCATCTCACTTCCCTTTTGACATCATAGTTGCCTCCCCTCTCCCCACTTCTTACTACTGCTCATGACGACATGGGCATTCCATTTCTTACCCACTGGACGAGGCGGCAGGGAAGATTTTAGTCCCGTTTTTATTATCCATTGTTTGGTGTCTGTGATCTGTTTGTGACCGTGCGTTCGCGCTTGACAAAGGCTAGTTGGCCGAACATTTGCGCTTGTTTTGTTTTGTTTTGTTGGATACGCGCTTATATTGGTTTTCTTGTTCTTCTGGTTCCTGTTTGCTTGGGCGCGGGCAGTCACACTTGTTTTGGATCGAATAAAATCCAGTTTTCTGTATATAAAGTCAACCCCTGTCTACAGAACATGGCACCAGTCAAGTCTTGCAGGCTGTTGTGGCCATTGTGTGACTGGTTCCTTGTTTATTGTGTGCATTATTTGTGAAAGTTGTACAGTGTATTTGGGCTTCAACAAGACAGCAAGTGATGACAGACTGTGTGCTGCTGTCTGCCAAATACTGGGAGGAACAGAACACGACGAAGATATGGGAAAATAAAGGAGGGCTGTGTGGTTGTGTGTGTGTGTGTGTGTGTGTGTGGTGTGTGTGTGTGTGTGTGTGTGTGTGTGTTGTGTGTGTGTGTGTGTGTGTGTGTGTGTGTGTTTGTGTGTGTGTGTGTTGTGCTTGTGTGGTGTGTGTGTGTGTGTGTGTGTTGTGTATGGCGTGGTGTGTATGTATGTATGTGCGTATGTACATGTTATGTATGGTGTTTGTTTGTTTGTTGTTTGTTTGTTCTGTGTGTGTGTTTGTGTGTGTTTGTGTATGATGTGGTGTGTATGTATGTAGTGCGTATGTACATGTTATGTATGCGTGTTTGTTTGTTTGTGTGTGTGTGTGGTGTGTATGCATGTATGTGGGTATGTGTATGTATGTATGTATGTTGTGTGTTTGTGTGTGTGTGTGGTGTGTGTGTGTGTGTGTGTGTGGTGTATGTATGTATGTGCGTATGTACATGTATGTGGGGTGTAGGGGCTCTGGATACAGGTAGTACCTTTGCTGTCTGGCGGCTGCATCCTACCTGGTAGGGTGGACGGGCATCACTGGTCCTCATCCATCTCCTAAATCTCTCACGTGCTGGCTCCAAGCGCCACACCCCGGGACACCTTCAGCCGGCGGGCTAAACCACGTGAGGGGCCGGTGTTTACACTGCACCGCTAGGCGGAGGAGCTGCTCTTTGCAGCCAACGGCTAGAGGGCGGAGGAGATCCTGGATGGATCCAACGGCCAAGTGTAGGGGAGTAAACCTTTAAAATCAGGAGTGGAGCCCCGAAGGCGGACCAGTGCGCTGTGCTCACTGACTCCGGCAGCTCCTGCAGCCAACCTGGTGCCAAACGTACTGCGTTGCATTCCTTTGGAGTACACCGGCGAGGCCGAGAGGGGGGTCTTGACGACTGGGTAACCTCCATATATCTTGCCCAGGCTTGCGCCCTGGAGAGGTCACTCCAGTGCCGCTGTCTCAGCGGCAGAAACAACACGGGAGGCAAAGTTACGAGTTATAAGTCTACAGCATATTGGCGTGAGCTCGGGCGCTACGGGTTGCCTCCGACGGTGGGAGGGATCATCGCGTCCCACTGGTCAGCTATCGCTCCATCGGTGACTGCACTCTCGACGTGGTGGAAGACTTCACATACCTTGGTTCCACCAACTCCAGCAGTCTCAACCTGGACACCGAGCTGAACTCAAGGATCGGCAAGGCATCTGCAGCAATGGCCCGCCTGTCAAAGAGAGTGTGGGAAAACTCCATGCTGACCATCAAGACAAAGTCTAAAGTGTACCAAGCCTGCGTGCTGAGCACACTGTTGTATGGGTGCGAGACCTGGACTCTATACTCCCGTCAAGAACGCAGGCTCAACACCTTTCACCTACGCTGCCTCAGAAGGATTCTTGGCATTTCATGGCAGGACCACGTCCCCAAAAAGGACGTCCTAGCACGTGCGGGAACTCTCAGCATGTTTGCCCTGCTCACAAAGAGACGCTTGCTCTGGCTTGGCCATGTTACCCGCATGCAAGATGGCAGAATACCCAAAGACATTTTGTACGGCGAGCTTGCTACTGGCTCCAGACCCACGGGAAGGCCCATACTCCGCTACAAAGATGTGTGCAAGCGGGACCTCAAGGCGGGTGGCATTGCACCAGCAGGCTTCGAAGTGGTAGCAGACCGCAGCAACTGGAAACTTGCCATCAATTCGGCCATCAAGACATCCGAGCAGAGGAGAGAGGAGCAGTGGGAGGTAAGAAGAGCACGCAGACGCCAGAGAGCAGGGTCAGCGCCTTCGGACGACACCATCTTCACGTGCAGCAACTGCAACAGGACCTGCCGTTCGAGGATCGGGCTCTATAGCCACAGCCGACGCTGCAGTTCCACCACAGAATGACTTCCAAGGTGCAATCTCTATTGTCTCCCGAGACAGACGGATGCCAATACATGTATGTATTGTGTGTTTGTTTGTGTGTGTGTGTGTGTGTGTGTGTGTGTGTGTGTGTGTGTGTGTGTGTGTGTGTGTGTGTGCATGTGCGTATGTGTATGTGTGTGAGTGTTCAGGGGAGTAAGGAGGGCATACGTGTTTGTGTGTTTACGTGAGTGTTCATTGTTATACGTTTTGTGTGTGGGAGGGGGGGGGTTAAGGGGTGGAGGGCATTTGTGTTCGTGAGTTTGTTCGTGTGTTCATTGCTATACGTTTTGTGTGGCTGGTAATGGTGGAAGGCAAGTGTTTTTATGTGTTTGTGTGTGTGATCATCGTTATACACTTAATGGGCTCCGTTGCCAGATTAGTACGCTGTCTCTCCCTCCTATAAAACAACCCAGAAATAAATGGATAGACAGATCAATCAGGACAGACAAGAACATAACGTGGTTGGGAACTGATTCCATGTATGTCATGTATACAGCCTAGCCGACCACGAAAACCTCACAGCCGTAAACTCGACATCCAAGCCAAACAGTGTGTAAACACTCCATGTCAAAGTCGGACGTGGAAATGATTCAGCAGAAGCAAGGGGTGTTGGCGAGAGTTTGCACACGTGCGTCAGGAAATCTATAGCGCTGTAAATGTTAAAGACTTTGTCGGTTGTTTGGGAATATAGATGTTTGCCAGCTTTGGGGGATAGTAATGTCAGTGAGTAAAAGCGGTTTAACCCTTTGGCTCCCGCACCCTATCCCACCAACTGCAAACACTTAACTCTTTGACTGCCTCACCCTATCCACCAGCTTCCTGCAGGATAGGGTGAGGGAGTCAAAGAGTAAAGTTTTTGCTTCTCTTGCATGGGTGACAATGTAAGGTGCTGGTGGACAGGGTGCGGCAGCCAAAGGGTTAAAGTTAACTGGGGACTTAATGGCGATGACTGTTTTAACGCGGGACAGTTGGTAGAGCCGTGGATTCAAGATCTGATATCTTGAGTTCAATCCCAGCCCGCAACATTAAAAACTGGCCTGTTAGCTGTCCATCTTAATGTTTCCATCATTCTGGTGTTGTCAGCTTACTGTTTGATAGGTCTACTGGCCTGTTGGCTGTCCATCTTAATGTTTCTATCATTCTGGTGGTGTCAGCTTACTGTTTGATAAGTCCACTGGCCTGTTCACTGACCATCTTAATGTTTACATCATTCTGGTGGTGTCAGCTTACTGTTTGATAGGTCCACTGGCCTGTTGGCTGCCCATCTTAATGTTTACATCATTCTGGTGGTGTCAGCTACTGTTTGATAGGTCCACTGGCCTGTTCACTGATCATCTAATGTTTACATCATCTGGTGGTGTCAGCTTACTGTTTGATAGGTCCATGGCCTGTTGCTGTCCATCTTAATGTTTCCATCATTCTGGTGGTGTCAGCTTACTGTTTGATAGGTCCACTGCCTGTTGGCTGCCCATCTTAATGTTTACATCATTCTGGTGGTGTCAGCTAGTGTTTGATAGGTCCCTTCTCCCCTTCCCCGTTTCAAGACCTGGCCAGCGCATAGGGTTTTGTACAGGCTCAGGAATCTGTCAGATAATGCTGCGATCTGGTGGAGCGCGCATATGGAGCTGTCCGAGCGCGGTGAATTCCTCTTAAAATAACTCCAATAATTGTTTTAACGACTACAATCTACTATGGGTTGGTTTAACAACTTTCCATTTTCTAATCAATTTTTTTTAAAATCCTGATCAGTTTGAATACAGCGTATTCAATGAAACCTTCTTCCCTTCCCACACTCTGTCCCGTACAAAGACAAACACACAAACAAACAAACAAACGGTATGGTGAGTAAAACTAGCGTCAGTTGAAGCAGGTAATGGTCAACTTATCACCGTGTCCGTCTGTCTGCAGTGAAAATGATTCTCTACCTACCTACACCTACCTACCCTACCCTACCCTACTCCTACCCTACCCTACCTACCTACCCTACCCTACCCTACCCTACCTACCCTACCCTACCCTACCCTACCCTACCCTACCCTACCCACCCTACCTACCCTACCCTACCCTACCCCACCCTACCCTACCCTAACCCTACCCTACCCTATCCCTACCCTACCCTACCCACCCTCCTACCCTACCCTACCCTACCCTACCCTACCTACCCTACCCTACCCTACCCTATCCTACCCTACTACCTACCTACCCTACCTACCCTAACCTACCCTATCCTACCTACTATCCTACCCTACCCTACCTATCCTACCCTACCCTACCCTACCTACCCTACCCTACCCACCACTACCCTACTACCCTACCTACTACCCTACCTACTCTACCCTACCTACCTACCTACCCTACCATATCCTACCTACCCTACCCTGCCCTACCCTACCCTACCCTAACCCCACCCTACCCTACCCCTACCCTACCCTACCCTATCCTACCCTACCCTACCCTATCCTACCCTACCATACCCTAACCTACCCTATCCTACCCTACCCTACCCTATCCTATCCTACCCTATCCTATCCTACCCTATCCTATCCTACCCTACTCCTATCCTACCCTACCCTACCCTACCCTACCCTACCCTATCCTACCCTACCCTACCCTACCCTTAAAAAAGTGCAGAAAACAGCGTGTGAGGAAAAGGTGATAGGCAAAGCTGATGAATAAATGGAAGCAGTTAATGATGTTTGCTACTGCTACCCTTAAACACAAACAATATATTCATATATGTATATGTATGTATGTATGTATGTATGTATGTATGTATGTATGTACGTACGTATGTACGTATGTATGTACGTATGTATGTGTGTGTAGTATGTATGTATGTAGTATGATGTTGTGTGTTGTATGTATTAGACGTATGTATTATGTACGTATGTATGTATGTTATGTATGTAGTATGTATGTATGTATGTATGTATGTGTGTATGTATGTATGTATGTGTGTGTATGTATGTATTAGTATGTGTGTATGTATGTATATATGTATGTATGTATGTATGTATGTGTGTATGTATGTATGTATGTATGTATGGTATATGTATGTATGTATGTATGTATGTATGTATGAATGTATGTATGTATGTATGCATGTATGTATGTATGTATATTATGTATGTATGTATGTATTATTACGTATGTATGTATGTATGTATGTATGTGTATGTATTATGCATGTAATGATGTATGTATGTATGTGTGTATGTATGTATGTGTGTATGTATGTATGTATGTATGTATGTACGTACGTAGTATGTACGTACGTATGTATGTATGTATGTATGTATGTATGTATGAATGTATGTATGTATGTATGTATGTATTACCTATCTATCTACACATATATACATATATATTTGTGTGTGTATAGGTGCCTGTACATATATGTTGTGTGTGTTGTGTTATGTGTGTGTATGTGCATGTGTGTGTGTGCGCGCGCAAGCGCACGCAGGAGGTAAGCATGGGCAAAGAGCGCGTGGGGGTCACGTGCAGACAATACCCACGTGCATTACGGAGACAGCTGTAGTCAGGGCAATGACCAATCAGAACCTCCAGACCTTCTCGCCTCCACATTTGCATAAACCCTGAAAACACAGTCACAAGCTGGCCTCTAGTTCGGGGAATAAACAGACACATGTTGAAAGCCAAACAGAATGAAAATCACTTGATTAATTAATCCACTAATTTTTCAAATCGAAAATGACAGAAGAGGGGCAGGTGGGGGTGGAAGAGAGCTGGGAGGGCCTGAAAATATGGCGCCACATTTTACAAGCTGAAGCCCTCGGCTTGTCATAAGGAGTTCTGAAACAGAACTAAGCACGGCACAAGTGTCTGCTATGCGGTACCTTACTGTACACAGAAACTCTTCATCTACACACACTCTGTAGGAGAGATAAGAAAAGGACAGAGAGAGTAACACGGTGCTCTGGAGTCCTGGATAATAACGTGGTTACCATGATTATTTGTGGGAAAGGCATGATCTGCAATAACAATTACGTTAAGAATAAGGTTGTGCAAGGCTATGAGTGCGTTCATTTACAAGGTGTCACTAGAAAAAAACCTGCAGCAAAACCTGAAAGTAAAACACGCATCAACATTATTCGTGCCTGGTCGTTTTCATTTGTTAACAATGGCTGAAAAAAATAATGTTTTATTTAAATATCGCTAGGCGAGGTTGTTGCCATGCTGCCTAGACCTGTTACGGATTTTATTCTGTTCATTCATATGTTTATTACCATTCTGTATCATTCACCATTGTTATATCAGTATTAATTCTTTAGGTCAGTTCCTGGTCTTGAAAGAAAACTTGTGAACTTGTACCAACTTCACCCCCACCCCCACCCCCACCTCCTGCCTCTGTTTGAAAGCTGTCGTTGTGTGGTACAGTGTTTCATTTTCAATCAACATCCAAGTGAATAAATCATATCAAGTCGACATGCAGGCCCAGATCGATAACGCTGTCAGTGTATTACATGTGAAATGGTTTTCCTTTCCATTTTCACACCTCCCCCCCCCCCCCTTCACTCCCCGTCCACCCACCTCTCTCTCTCTCTCTCTCTCTCTCTCTCTCTTTCTCTCTCTCTCTGTCTCTCTCTATCTCGCTTCCTTGCTCGCTCTCGCTCTGCCTCTTTTAGATTCAAAAATTCTCCTGCAGTACCTTATTTCTTAGTTTCTTTGTTTTAATACATAAGTAGACAAACAACGGCATATATGTAACAATGCCTATAGGCTGTAGATATGTAAGGTGGCCTATAGGCTGTAGATATGTAAGGTGGCCCATGCACTAGTAGTATCTATACTCTTGGAAAATAAGATCTCTCTCTCTCTCTCTCTCCTCTCCTCATCTCTCATCTCTCTCCCTCTCTCTCTCACTCTCTGTGTCTTTCTCTCTCTCTCCTCTCCTGCTGACATGTGAGAAGTGATGGTGTCTAAATGGATTTGTACGAAACAGACTGCTGCTGACAACATGACTCCAGCACTGCTATATACAACACAACTCCAGCACTGCTATATACAACACAACTCCAGCACTGCTATATACAAACAACTCCAGCACTGCTATATACAACACAACTCCAGCACTGCTATATACAACATGACTCCAGCACTGCTATATACAACACAACTCCAGCACTGCTATATACAACACAACTCCAGCACTGCTATATACAACACAACTCCAGCACTGCTATATACAACACAACACCAGCACTGCTATATACAACACAACACCAGCACTGCTATATACAACACAACACCAGCACTGCTATATACAACACAACACCAGCACTGCTATATACAACACAACACCAGCACTGCTATATACAACACAACACCAGCACTGCTATATACAACACAACACCAGCACTGCTATATACAACACAACTCCAGCACTGCTATATACAACACAACTCCAGCACTGCTATATACAACACAACTCCAGCACTGCTATATACAACACAACACCTGCACTGCTATATACAACACAACTCCAGCACTGCTATATACAACACAACACCTGCACTGCTATATACAAGACTCTGGACTTTGTTCCACAGACATTCGTCTTACTCTGACAACTCCATATCGGCTCCACCTACATCTGCCAGTATTCAGACTCCTCGGGCCTGCGCAAAACCATACGCGTTGGGAAAGTCTTGAAATGGGGAGGAGAGAAGGTGTGAAGAGACCCATGAAATGCTATTGTTGACATCACCAGAATGACAAGCAATAAGAATGTCAGCGAGTAGGCCAGCTTTTGATTTCTGGGCTGGGACTGAAATCATCATTATCATCATCATCATCATCATCATCATCATCATCATCATCATCATGTTCCCTGCCACATGGTGTCGGCAATCATGGCCCTTCACACCAATCTATCCACTGCTGCTGCAAGTACATCTCCTATCCTTTCTGTCCTAATCCACTCTGCAAATCTGTCCAATATTTTCTCCCTGGGTCTACCTGCTGCTCTTTTTCTCTCCAGCTTTTCCTGTTGCGACCAGGTGCTCAAATTTCTCTTGCCTTATAAAATGTCCTATAAATGTTGCTTGTCTTTTCCGATTCTTCTCCAGTAATGTTCTTCTTTTATGTTTGCTTCTTTCAAGACTGTCTCGTTTGTTTTCTTTACTGTCAATGGAACTCGGATTGAACTAGTGACGTCAAATCTTGTGTCGATGGCTCGAAAAACAAACAAACAAACAAACAAACAAACAAACATAAACAGTCCGCTAGAAAACAAACAAAACAAAAACAAAACAACACCAACCACCGTGGTGTAGTGGTTAGCGCAAAGACTAGAAGGTTGTGGGTTCGAATCCTCATCAGTCCCTTTCAAAAATCAGTGTGGGATTTTTCAGCTCTAACTGGCTCCTACCCAGAGTTGAGCGTGTTATCGGCTCATTGGGAAGACCGGGACCACTCAGTCCAGTCTCATCCCTTCACGGATGTGTCACTGACGATACTGCTCAAATCTTCTGACTAACACATCAGGTGTCTGTATCTCTCAGGCCTGGTTGACGCCAGGATGTATTACAATAGTAAGCGCAGAGACACAGCCCTGTCACGCAGTCCCAGTCCTAGATAGAACTCCATAGCATCAAGAATGTTGTCCTCTCTGTCACTTGTAAAAACTGCCACAACAGTTTCTGTGATCATGTAGGTAGAAAATGGGACAACAACAACAACGACGACAACAATAACAACAACAACGACAACAACAACAACGACAACAACAACGACAACAAGAACAACGACAACACTAACAACAACAACGACAATAACAACAACGACAACAACAACAACGACAACAACACCAACGACAGCAACAACAACACAACAACAACGACAACAACAACAACAACAATGACAACAACAACAACACAACAACAACAACATCAACAACAACAACGACAACAACAAAAACAACAACATCAACAACAACAACAACAACAACAATAACAACAACAACAACAACAAACCAAAGGTGATCTCAAAAGGAAATACCTGACTGCAATGATCCTAAAACCCAGAAAACAGATTGTGGCCTGTCCGAGGGTGGAAATCACGATCCCTATGCCATCAGCATGGCAATCTAACCAGGTGGCTGACGCTGGACAAACACAAGCACGAAATACCTGACAATAACAACACTGACGACGACGACGATAGCAACATCGACAATAACAACACTGACGACGACGACGACAACAACATCGACAATAACAACACAAAGACGAAAAGAAAAGCACAACGATACTGATACAGTATGTGTACGTATTTACAACACATACACGACTGTAACATATGTCTTACGGTATGTCATGATTACGACTGCTGACATACGCCTGTGGCAAATACATCATATTCTATTTATAACGTTTTTGGCCTGTGGCTACACTCCCCAGATTCAAAAGTCCCCTTTACAATTCAGGCAAGATACTGCACAGATCGAGCTGTACGCGGTGATGGCCGTAGATCGGCTGTCACTTTATATAGAATAAGTTTCTGTGTAGTTTTTAACAGAATTTGTTTTTGTGTAGTTTATATAGACTTTGTGTCTTTGTTTATTTCTTTATGTGCTTTTTGAAATGCAGAAACGTCAATTGTATTTTTACTGATTTTGTTAAAATCGCATTTCCGAAACAGCGAACATCACAATATTACGTAACAAAACTTTTAACAACAATAAGACAACTTCATGAACACATGTACAAACAAATCAGTAATAATAACATACGGACAATATAGAGCATAGTATTACGTATGTGGTAGCAGCATAAACAAAAAGATTATAAAACAATTGATTTATGTGCCTCTAAGACATCAAGTATCATTTATGACAGACGTGTTATTGGTTGGATATATTACTGTCTATGGGCTTTTTGTTTGTTTTCCTCTCTCTCTCTCTCTCTCTTCTATCTCTCTATCTCTGTCTATCTCTATCTCTCTCTCTCCCTCTCTCTCTCCCTCTCTCTCCCCCTCTCTCTCTCCCCCTCTCTCTCTCTATCTCTGTCTCTCCCTCTCTCTCTCTATTCTCTCTCCCTCCCTCCCTCCCCCTCTCTCTCCCTTCCTCCCACTCCTCTCCCTCTCTCTCACTCTTTCTCTCCTCTTTCTCTCCCAGCCCCCATTTTTTCCTGATACACAAAGACGTCAATTATTACTGATAGCAAATGCATCACAAGACAGATGGGCAATCAGTTTGTACGTAAACAACAATGTGTGTTTTCTGTCATCCTGTCTTCATGTGTGTTGTGGTGTAACAGGCAGCCTGTAGCATCCACACAATTGTCACAGAAACCAAACAATCACAAATCACATGCAGACATGCAACTAAAAGCCAATAAGAGAGAGCGAAACACTGCAGACAGCATGCCACCATCAAATGTATATCTACCACATCAACCATTCCACAACACAACTAAGAGAGACTGAGCACTACAGACAGCATACCACCATCAAATGTATATCTACCACATCAATCATTCCACAACACAACTGAGAGAGAGCAAACACTACAGACAGCATACCACCATCAAATGTACATCTACCACATCAACCATTCCACAACACAACTGAGAGAGAGACTGAGCACTACAGACAGCATACCACCATCAAATGTACATCTACCACATAACAACTAACGACAGAAGTGACGCCATATCTATACACGTCTATTAGGAAGTGACGTCAATAAACTTTGACGTCATGTGTGACATCTAAATCAAAAGTGACCGCCAAAGTGCAAGCAAACAACGATTAGAAATGCACAAAAGTGGAAACAGAACGCGTATTTAACATATTAAAACAAGACGGGCGCAACTTTTCGGACAACTGACCTTTGGCAAGCATATACAAAAGGTAACACGTTATAAATGCACAATACTTGGCAGGAAAACATTAGACGACTTTCCTGATGTTTCGCTCAGCAATCGACAATAGCAGATATGAATTATGGTAACCAGGAATCAGGGAAGACAAATGCATTATACAACAAATACAATTCATTCCTTGCTGTTTTTCTTCTTTTTTTTTTCTTAACAAAGGCCAGTTGGTCGAAAAGTTGCGCCTGTCTTGTTTTGTTGTCTTAAATACGCGTTCTGTCATTTGTAAGAAAATGCTGAAGCCAGAAATGATGACACTCAGTGACAAAACTTTCTATGGAACAATTTCACTTTTTCTTTTCTGCGTCATCCCATGTACCGCCTTTGTGTCACTACCCCCACACCGCTTATGTTAGTTCTCCAACACACCTGTACACCCACTGTGTCACCACCCCCACACCACTCATGTCAGTTCTCCAACACACCTGTACACTCACTGTGTCACCACCCCCACACCACTCATGTCAGTTCTCCAACACACCTGTACACACCCTCTGTGTCACTACCCCCACACCACTCATGTCAGTTCTCCAACACACCTGTATACCCACTGTGTCACTACCCCCACACCACTCATGTCAACTTTCCAACACACCTGTACACCCACTGTGTCACCACCCCCACACCGCTCATGTCAGTTCTCCAACACACCTGTACACCCACTGTGTCACTACCCCCACACCACTCATGTCAACTTTCCAACACACCTGTACACCCACTGTGTCACCACCCCCACACCACTCATGTCAACTTTCCAACACACCTGTACACCCTCTGTGTCACCACCCCCGCACCACTCATGTCAGTTCTCCAACACACCTGTACACCCACTGTGTCACCACCCCCACACCACTCATGTCAGTTCTCCAACACACCTGTACACCCACTGTGTCACTACCCCCACACCACTCATGTCAGTTCTCCAACACACCTGTACACCCTCTGTGTCACTACCCCCACACCATGGCAGCAGGACATAAAGGGTTAAAAAAAGAATCTGCCATCTTCTCATTTACACTTGGGAGTCGATAGTCTCAACGACATTTCCTCCTATTTTTAAAATTTTTAACATTTAAAACAATCATTCCCATTTCCCAATTCCTAGTCAAATGGAACTGTCTAAAATGTCAAAAATCTTTTTTGAAAAATTATCGTTATTAACTTTAAGAACTCTTTAAGCCTGTCACTGACTCTGCATGTCATCATTTCCGACCAGCACTTTCTGACAACAGACAGCACTACTCAGACACACACTAAGACAGTCAGTCATGCGGGACATGCACAGGGTCAGGTGGCCAGGTGACGTCATAGGAGAGTGACGTCAGACCTACGGAATTGAAAGTGTCTGTGACGAATGGGGTGCCCACTGTGAGCTACAATCACCTCCATGCCCTCCACGTGCACGAACTGCATGTACCCTGAAAACAACGGTAAGAGACACACGGTTATCTCTTGGACAAGTCCCACATAACACACATTTAAATAAATTTTGGAAAAAATTAATAATTTAACCAATCCAACAAATGTCTCATTTAAACAAATCCAATATATTTAACATTCTACCAAATTCAACAAACGTCATCTTAAAACAATCAACAAACTTTATATATATTGGCAACCAACAAAGTTGACATTTAAATCAATCAAATAAATCCAACAAACCTCATACTAAAATCAATTAAACAAATCTAACAAACTTCTCATTTTGAAAAAAAAATCAACAAATTTCATATTCAAAACAATTAACAAATTTCACATTTAAAACAACCAAATTTCACACTCAAAATAATCAAGAAATTTCACATTTAGAATATTTAAAACAACAAATTTCACATTTAAAACATTACAAATTTCACATTTGAACATTTAAAACAACAGATTTCACATTTAAACATTTAAAACAATGTAGAAAGTTCACATTTAAACACCCAACAAATTTCACATTTAAAACAAATTTCACATTTAAAATAATCAACAAATTCCACATTTAAAACAACAAATTTCAAATTAAAAGAATCAACAAATATGTTTAAAACAATGAACAAATCTCACGTTTAAAACAATCAACTAACATCACATTCAAAACAAGATGGGGGAGGGGACAGAGAGAGAGAGAGACAGACAGACAGACAGACAGAGAGAGAGAGCCGGGTGGGAGGGCGGCAGAAAAAGACAGACGGAGGGAGAGAGAGAAACAAAGAGAGAGAGGCAGACAGACAGAGAGAGAGAGAGAGCCGGGTGGGAGGGGGGCAGAAAGAGACAGACGGAGGGAGAGAGAGAAACAAAGAGAGACAGACAGACAGACAGACAGACAGAGCCGGGTGGGAGGGAGGCAGAAAGAGACAGACGGAGGGAGAGAGAGAAACAAAGAGAGAGAGACAGACAGACAGACAGAACCGGGTGGGAGGGAGGCAGAAAGAGACAGACGGAGGGAGAGAGAGAAACAAAGAGAGACAGACAGACAGACAGAGAGAGAGAGAGAGCCGGGTGGGAGGGGGGCAGAAAGAGACAGACGGAGGGAGAGAGAGAAACAAAGAGAGAGAGACAGACAGACAGACAGAACCGGGTGGGAGGGAGGCAGAAAGAGACAGACGGAGGGAGAGAGAGAAACAAAGATAGGGAGGCAGAAATAGAGAGAGAGAGAGAGAGAAGGAGAAAAAGACAGAGAGAGAAAGACAGATAAACAGAGAGGAGAAAGACAGAGACAGGGAGAGTGACAGACAAAGAGAAAGAGAGAGGGAAGGAGATAGAGAAGAAAGAAAGAAAGATAGAGAGAGAGACAGACAGACAGACAGACAGACAAAGAGAGACACACACAGAGACACACAGAGACAAAGAGAGAAATAGAGAGAGAGAAAGACAGAGAGGCAGAGAGAGACGCAAAGAGACAGAGCAGAGAGACAGAGACAGAGAGAAACAGACAGGGGCAGACAGAGACAGACAGATACAAAGAGAGAGACAGAAGAAGAGAGAGAGAAACAGAGAGAGAGAGACAGAGACACAGACGCAGAGAGAGAGAGACAGACAGAGACAGTGAAAGACAGAAAGAGAGAGACAGACAGACAGACAGAGACAGAAAGAGAGAGAGGGAGAGAGAGAGAGACAGACAGACAGAAAGAAAGACAGACAGAGAGACAGACAGACAGACAGACAGAGACAGAGAGCAATACTGATATTACATTATTTTCAGCGGTAGATGTTATTAGCTAAAAGACACTGTTTGAAACTTGTCACTGTTGTGATGTTGGGTGTGTTGATGGTTCATGGTTCTACGCACCAACCACAAGCATGACTTCCTGATTGTTACACGTGCTTACCTGATATTCTGCATGCATTAACACAGAGAGGGCTTTGGCACTGGTAGGTCAGTGAGAGAGAGAGAGTGAGAGAGTGAGAGAGTGAGAGAGAGAGAGAGAGAGTGAGAGAGTGAGAGAGTGAGAGAGTGAGAGAGAGAGAGTGAGAGAGTGAGAGAGAGAGATCGATAGATAGATAGATAGACAGACAGACAGATAGATAGATAGATAGATAGAGACAGACAGACAGACAGATAGATAGATAGATAGATAGATAGATATACACAGACAGAAAGATAGATAGATATATAGATAGACAGATAGAGATAGAGAGAGAGAGAGAGAGATAGATAGACAGACAGACAGACAGATAGATAGATAGATAGATAGTGTGAGAGACAGGGAGAGACAGAGACAGAGACAAACAGAGAAAGACAGACAGACAGAGAGAGACAGAGAAACAGAGAGAGGCAGAGAAAGAAAGAGACAGACAGAGACAGAGACAGAGACAGAGAGTCTGAGAGACAGACAGACAGACAGAGACACATACACAGAAAGAGAGAGAGTCAGACAGACAGAGAGAGACAGACAGACATAAAGAGAGACACAGAAACAAAGACAGACAGGGGGAGAGAGAGAGAGAGAGGGAGAGAGAGAGATACAGAGAAATATATAGATTTGACTGTAACATATATATATATATATAAAGAGAGACAGACAGACACAGACAAACATAGAGAGAGGGGAGAGAAAGAGATAGACAGAGAGAGAGAGAGACAGAGGGAGAGAGAAACGTAGAGAGAGGGGGGAGAGAGAGAAGACAGAGAGAGAGACAGAGGGAGAGAGAAACGTAGAGAGAGGGGGGAGAGAGAGAAGACAGAGAGAGAGAAAGAGGGAGAGAGAAACGTAGAGAGAGGGGGGAGAGAGAGAAGACAGAGAGAGAGACAGAGGGAGAGAGAAACGTAGAGAGAGGGGGGAGAGAGAGAAGACAGAGAGAGAGACAGAGGGAGAGAGAAACGTAGAGAGAGGGGAGAGAGAGAGAAGACAGAGAGAGAGAAGAGGGAGAGAAAACGTAGAGAGAGGGGGGAGAGAGAGAAGACAGAGAGAGAGACAGAGGGAGAGAGAAACGTAGAGAGAGGGGGGGAGAGAGAGAAGACAGAGAGAGAGACAGAGGGAGAGAGAAACGTAGAGAGAGGGGGGAGAGAGAGAAGACAGAGAGAGAGACAGAGGGAGAGAGAAACGTAGAGAGAGGGGGGAGAGAGAGAAGACAGAGAGAGAGACAGAGGGAGAGAGAAACGTAGAGAGAGGGGGGAGAGAGAGAAGACAGAGAGAGAGAAAGAGGGAGAGAGAAACGTAGAGAGAGGGGGAGAGAGAGAGACAGAGAGAGAGAAAGAGGAGAGAGAAACGTAGAGAGAGGGGGAGAGAGAGAACAGAAGAGAGAAAGAGGGAGAGAGAACGTAGAGAGAGGGGGGAGAGAGAGAAGACAGAGAGAGAAAGAGGGAGAGAGAAACGTAGAGAGAGGGGGGAGAGAGAGAAGACAGAGAGAGAGACAGAGGGAGAGAGAAACGTAGAGAGAGGGGGGAGAGAGAGAAGACAGAGAGAGAGACAGAGGGAGAGAGAAACGTAGAGAGAGGGGGGAGAGAGAGAAGACAGAGAGAGAGACAGAGGGAGAGAGAAACGTAGAGAGAGGGGGGAGAGAGAGAAGACAGAGAGAGAGAAAGAGGGAGAGAGAAACGTAGAGAGAGGG
This sequence comes from Monoplex corrugatus, assembly GCA_030674185.1. Classification (NCBI taxonomy): domain Eukaryota; kingdom Metazoa; phylum Mollusca; class Gastropoda; order Littorinimorpha; family Ranellidae; genus Monoplex; species Monoplex corrugatus. The sequence continues at coordinate 34,451 of JAPXFY010001097.1, forward strand.
GGGAGAGAGAGAGAGACAGAGAGAGAGACAGAGGGAGAGAGAAACGTAGAGAGAAGGGGGAGAGAGAGAAGACAGAGAGAGAGACAGAGGGAGAGAGAAACGTAGAGAGAGGGGGGAGAGAGAGAAAGAGAGAGAGAGAGAAATAGAGAAACAGAGACAGAGAGAGACAGAGAAATAGAGACAGAGACAGAGAGAGACAGAGACACAGTCAGACAGAGAAACAGAGACAGAGACAGAGACAGACAGAGAAACAGAGAAACAGAGAAACAGAAACAGAAACAGAGAGAGAGACAGAGACAGAGACAGAGTCAGACAGAGAAACAGAGAAACAGAGAGACAGAGACAGAGACAGACAGAAACAGAGAGACAGAGACAGAGACAGAGAGTGAGTGGTTCTGAATCTTCAGTCAATTACAGAAACAAAATCAATTTTCCACTGATGGCTTGGTGCCCACACTGCGATAAATGAGGTAAAGATGTGGCCAACAAAACACGCCTAGTTGTGCTGGGACCGTGTGTTTGTTCACACACACACACACACACATACACACACACACACACACACACACACACACACACACATACACACACACACACACACACACACACACACACACACACATATGAACTACACGCTAGGGTAAAATATGACAATGTGTTGAAAACGTAGTCTGATGTGTTTCACAGAAACGTGGCTACAAGGCAAGATGGATGTTGATATTGATGGATTCTTTATATTAAGAGGGGACAGAAGCAAGAAAATCACTGGTAAAAAGAGGGGGGGGGGGGGGGGCGTGTGTCTATATTTTAATGAAAAATGGTGTCACAAGAAAAATGCAACTGTGAAAACTGAAATGTGTACCCCTGACATAGAAATTCTTACGGTCAGCTTTCGACCGAACTACTTGCCGAGGGAATTCACCCACGTGATCGTAACAGTGGTCTACATCCCACCAAGCGCAAGCGCACGTGAAGCAGTGAACACATTGGCGTGTCATACCGCTGACATTGACTCGAAATCGCCTGACGCACTAAAAATCATCACCGGTGATTTCAACCACTGCACCCTCAAGAAAAAAGATCTACCTGGGTATTACCAACAAGTCACTTGTGCAACTAGGGGCAAGAATACATTAGACTTGTGTTATGCAAATGTCCAAGATGCTTATCAGTCAGTCGCTACGGCGCCGCTTGGACGCTCTGACCACTATATCGTCCAGCTACTCCCCCGCTACAGACCTGTCGTCTGGAGGGAACCACCCAAGCGGCGCACCGTCAAGGTGTGGTCAACAGAAGCCTGCGAGGCCCTGCAAGGGGCATTGGACTGTACTGATTGGGACATGTTTGTGCATAGTAGTGACAACCTTGATGAACTCGTAGATGTCACCACTGAATATATTAACTTTTGTGTTGACACTGCCATTCCAGAAAAGAAAGTGAAAGTGTATGCAAATTCAAAGCCATGGATAACAGGGGATATAGTTAAAGCATTAAAACATAAAAAAGAAGTCTTTGTGGAGGGGGACAAGGCAAAAAGCAGGGAAGCGCAAAAACAGCTTGATGGGGAAATTAAGAGAGGGAAGGAAGAGTACAAGAAAAAGGTGGAGAAGGACTTTGCTGGTAACAACATGAAGAAAGTTTGGAACAACATTAAACTGATGAGTGGGTATGCAAAGAAGGGACAAAGTGAGGCACAGCCAGACCCTGTCAATAACAAATTTTTTTGAAAAAAAATTTTTTTTACAGAAAAACATTTAAGAATTTTTTTAAAAGAAAAAAGAATGGCTGGAAAGGGGAAAAGAGGGCTGCCCCAAAAGGTTCCCCAGAAAACCCCTGGCCCACGGGTTTTCCCCCAAAAATTTTTAAAAAATGTCCAAACTGGTTTCTTTAAAGTAACTTTCCCCTTTTTTTCAGAAAAAAGGCCCCAAGTAAGGCTTGACATTCGCCCGAAACCTTCACGCAAGAACCTTGGGGGTTTTAAAGCTTCTTTTCCTGGGGGTATTAATGGGGGTTTTTGTTTGATTTTGTTTTATTAAATTTGTTATAGAAGGAAAAAATTTTTAAATCTTTTTTTATGTTTTAAAATTTTTTTAGTACCCCCAAACCCACCCATTCTGTGTTTTAAAATTTAAATGTTTTTCCCCAAAAATTCCTGGTTTTAAAATTCTAAAAAACCCCCCAAAAAAATTTTTTAAACTGGTTTTTTTTTATTTGATTTTATCAATTTTTTAACCGTGTTTTTTCCTTTTTTTTTTTTATTATTTCGAACCAATGGTCTCCCGGGAAATTTTTTTCACCATTTTTTTTTTTTTTAGGAAAAGGAAGACGAAGGGGTTTTGCTTTTAGAAATTTTCGGATGAACCCCTCATTGGAAATTTTTTTTAAAAAAAAATTTTTTAAAGGGGAAAGGGGGCCTTTTTTTAAGGGTGAAGAAAAAGGAAATGAAAGTCAAAAATGAAATTTTATTTCTTTACCAGGCCCGACCCCGGGCCCCTTTAAAGGGTAAAAAGAATATTGCCAAAACCCAATTTTTTTGAAACTTTTTTTTCAAAAACCCGATTTTTTTAAAAAGGGCCCAAAATTTTTTTTTTGGGTTTTTAGAGAAACCGAAATTTTTCATTTTAAAAAATTGATTTGAGCGCTACTTTTGGGGTTTTTCGGGGGGGTGTGCAAAAAGAGGGGAAGGGGAAAAAAAACAAAAAGTGGGTGGGGGGAGGGGGGGGGGGGGGGTGGGGGAAATTTTGGGGGGGGGGGGGGGGGGGGGTTTGGGGGGGGGTGGGAGGGGGGGGGGGAAAAAAAAGGGGGGGTTTTGTTTTTTGTTTGGGGGGGGGGGAAAATTTTTTTTAAGGTTTTTGTGTTTTTTGGGGGGGGGGGGGGGGGGGGAGGGGGGGGTGAAAAATTTTTTTTTTTTTGGGGTTTTTTTTTTTAATTTTTGTTTTTTGTTTTTTTTGGAGGGAATTTTGGGTTTTTGTTTTGTTTTGTTTTTGGGGGGGGGGGTTGGAATTTTTTGGTTTGTGGGGGGGGGGGTTTTTAAAAAAAAGGTTTTTGGGGGGGGGGTGGGGAAAGGGGGGGGGGTGGGGGGAAAAAGAAAAATTTTTTTGGGGGGGGGGGGAAAAAAGGGGGGGGGGGGGGGAGTTTGGTGGGTTTGGGGTTTTTTTTGGGTTTTGGAGGGGGGGGGGAAAGGGTTTTGGGGGGGGGGGGGGGGGGGGGGGGGTTTGGTTTGGTTTTTGGGGGGGGGGGGGTTTGGGTTTTTTGGAAGGGGGGGGTTTTTTTTTTTTGGGGCCGTCCCCCCGGGGGGGGGGGGGGGGGGGTTTTTTTTGTTTTTTGGGGGGGGGGGGGGGGGGGTTTTGGAGGGGGGGGGGGGGGGGGGTTGGTTTTTTTTTTTGTGTTTTGTTTGGGGGGGGGGGGGGGGGGTTTTTTTTGGGGGGGGGGGGGGGGGGGGGGGGGGGGGGGGTTTTTTGGGTTTTTTTTTTTTTTGGGGGGGGGGGGGGGGGGGTGGGGGGGGTTGGGGTGGGGGGTTTTGGGTGGGTTTTTTTGGGGGGGGGGTTTTTTTGGGTTTTTTGGGGGGGGGGTGGGGGTTTTTTTGTTTGTTTTTTGGGGGGGGTTTTGGGGGGGGTTTTTGGGGGGGGTTTTGGGGGGGGGGGTTTGGGAAAAAAACCCCGGGGGGGGGGGGAGGGGGGGGGGGGGTGGGGGGGGGGGACCCTTGGGGGGGGGGAAAAAAAGGGGGGGGGGGGTGGGGGGGTGGGGGGGTTTTTTGGTTTGTTTGGGGGAAAGTTGGGTTTTTTTGGTTTTCCCCCTGGGGGGGATTTGGGGGGGGGGGGTTTTTTTTGGGGGGGGGGGGGGGGGGGGGGGGGGGGGGGGGGGGGGGCAATTTGAAAAGCCCGGGGAAAGAAAAAATTAAAACCCACCCGCCTTTTTCCTCCAAGCCATATAAAAAACCTTAACTCTTTTTAAAATTTAATTTTGCTTTCCGCCCTTTTTAAAAAAAATTTTTTTTTTAATCCCCTGCCCCTCCAGTAACTTTTTATTTTAAAATATAAAAGAAAGAATAAAAAAATTTTTTTTTGCTTTTTAAAAAAAGAAATTTAATTTTTATCCCCCATCCCGCCATATACGAAAACTAACCGTTATCCAAATTTTGGTTGTAGCCATTAAACAAAAAAATTTAAAATTTTACCCCCCACAAACCCCCCCACAAACCCAAAATATTTTCCCCCCCTTTCCGCTTCCCGCAATCACCCGGTTTAAAAAAACTTAACCTTTCATCTCCCCGTATTTTCCGCTTTCCCGGCACGGTTGAAAAGTAAAAAGTTTAACTCTTTCATTACTTTACCTTACCACCAGTTTCATGCATTATCAGCCATGATAGCACAGCAAGAACTTAACCCTTTCCCTCCCAATCCCTGTTCACCAACTTCTGCATTATATGCCACGATAACAAAGTCAAAACTTAACTCTTTACTCCATCAGCCTACCCACCCAGCCATGATAACAAAGTCAAAACTTAACCCTTTACTCCATCACCCTACCCACCCAGCCATGATAACAAAGTCAAAACTTAACCCTTTATTCCATCATCCTACCCACCCAGCCATGATAACAATCGCTGTTGGCAAAAACTTAACCCTTCCACTCTCGTGCATTCTCAGGTATGGTAGCAAAGTAAAAATATAACTCTTTCATTCCTTCACCCTACCCACCAGCTTCATGCATTATCAGCCATGATAGCACAGCAAGAATTTAACCCTTTCCTTCCCAAGCCCTGTTCACCAACTTCTGCATTATAAGCCAAAGTCATAGCAAAGTCAAAACTATAACCCTTTACTCCATCACCCTACCCACCCAGCCATGATAACAAAGTCAAAACTTAACCCTTTACTCCATCCCCTACCCACCAGCCGTGATAACAAAGTCAAAACTTAACCCTTTACTCCATCACCCTACCCACCCAGCCATGATAACAACGTCAAAACTTAACCCTTTACTCCATCACCCTACCCACCAACCATGATAACAACGTCAAAGCTTAACCCTTTACTCCATCACCCTACCCACCCAACCATGATAACAACGTCAAAACTTAACCCTTTACTCCATCACCCTACCCACCCAGCCATGATAACAAAGTCAAAACTTAACCCTTTACTCCATCACCCTACCCACCCAACCATGATAACAACGTCAAAGCTTAACCCTTTACTCCATCACCCTACCCACCCAACCATGATAACAAAGCTAAAACTTAACCCTTTACTCCATCACCCTACCCACCCAGCCATGATAACAAAGTCAAAACTTAACCCTTTACTCCATCACCCTATCCACCTAGCCATGATAACAAAGTCAAAACTTAACCCTTTACTCCATCACCCTATCCACCTAGCCATGATAACAAAGTCAAAACTTAACCCTTTACTCCATCACCCTACCCACCAGCTTCATGCGTTATCAGCCAAAGATAACAAAGTCAAAACTTAACCCTTTCCCTCCATCACCCAAACCACCTGGGCCAAAAGATAACAAATCAAAATTTAAACCCCTTTTCCTCCATCACCCAATCCCCCCCTTCATTTTTTTACCCGGCCATGATAACAAAGTCAAAATTTAAACCCCTTTACTCCCATCACCCTACCCACCAGTTTTCATGCGTTATCAGCCTTTAAAAACAAAGTAAAACCCTTAACCCTTTACCCATCACCCTATCCACCTACCATGATAACAAAGTCAAAATTTAAACCCCTTTTACCCCATCACCCTACCCACCAGCTTCATGCTTTATCAGCCATGTTTAACAAAGTCAAAACTTAACCCTTTACTCCACCCACCCTACCCACCAGCTTCATGCTTTAAAGCCGTGACAGCAAAAAAAACCACGTCATTTCCTTCCCCCCTCCCCCTGTCCAGGGCCCCTTCCGGTAATTTTCGTTTCGCAGCTGGTGAGGAAGTCTGGGGGTTAAAGAAAGCAGGTTTTTTCACGTGATGGTGATGAAGTAGATGAAGGGGGGACAGCGTTTTTGACACAAACGGCAGTTAGGGGCCTGCACGTGGGTGGGAAAAGGGGAGCTCCTTGCGTGACCCAAAATTTTCCCTGTTTCCTGCGTAAAGTGACCGGCCCTTTCCCGTCCACCTACCTATACATGTAGCTTTTATTTTTGTTGTGACTGCATCATCATCATCATCATCATCAAACATCAAGTGCCCTGCCAAAATGGCGTTGGCGATCATGGCCCTCCATATGCATCTATCCTTTTTTGCACAACACAACTTCCACCCCCCCTCCGCCCCCAGCCCCCCTGCAAATCTTTCCAATTTTTTTCTCCCTGGGGCTACCTGGTATTCCTTTCCCCCCCAGCTTTCCTGTTTGTGACCAGGTTTCTCTAATTCCCCTTTTTCCCCATAAAAAAGGCTTATAAATGTAGCCTGTCTTTTCCAAAACGTCCTTATCAATTATCTTCCCTTTTGTCTGCCCCAAAAGACGTCCGTTTATTTTTTTTTGCTGTCCATGGAAACCCTTTCCCCACATTCTTCTTAGAAACCACAAACTCTGCTGCCTCAATCTTGTTCTGGCTTTGCCCCTTTTTGACTGTCCCCCGTCTTTACAACCGGGGAAAAAAAAATCGGTTCTATAAACATTTAAGAACTCTTGTGGCCCGCGTGTCCCTGGTAGTGACCGGTTCCCC
>JAPXFY010001098.1:0-17500 GCA_030674185.1 Monoplex corrugatus
TATACATTTCATCGCAGACAATCACCCAACTTTTTTCTACTCTACTCCTAGATTCTCTGTAAGAAACAAACTGTGGAATGCACACATACATAAACCATAAGAAGCAAAATAAAGCAGTCACTCACCTTGGCAGAAGAAATATCAAGTAGAGCATCGAGGGACGTAGTACATAGTATGTTCTGTCTCTCACAGCGTGTCACAAAGTAATGGCTTTGTAGTGATGAAATAGGCCCACTCTCACATGAGCGGTAAGATGTGGACAATGACTGACCAACTGACCGCACGGTCGTATGCTTCAGGTATTCCCCCAGGAAATCAATTTGGGGACAATTTTCAGCTCCTGTGTGTCTGTGTGTGTCTGTGTTCTCTCTCTCTCTCTCTCTCTCCGTCTGTCTATCTGCCTGCCTGCCTGCCTATCTGTCAGTCTGTCTGTCCGTCTGTCTGTCTGTCTCTCCCTCCCTCCCCTCTGTCATTCTGCCATCTTTTGTCAATATTTATTTGTGTGAAATAACATATGTACAAGTAATATATTTCAATATCTAATCATTTACATAGAACAGTTTAGTTCCTTGTCAGACAAGAACTGAATGAAGAAAAAAATCGTGTGCGGTGTTTATCTATCACCCTTGGAAATAAAGACTGATCTTATCTAAACTTGGCTTGTCTTGTTCTCTCTCAGGCCTGATTGATACCATGATAGGTTATAATGATAAAAATAATGATATCAATAATACAGTCACTTATGGTGCACCTAACAGTACTCTAAGCGTTTACTATTCTACAATGCAAACAGACATGAAATTATACATGTAACACACATTTATAATTTTCATCCTTTAATATGGACATGCCCAAATAGCATCCACACTACAAGAACGCATTAAAACAGCTGAGGACAGAACAAGGTCAGTGTAACCAAATTAATTCAAACAGAAAGATTCACAGAATATGTGGGCTTTAAACTGGATCATAAAATAGGAAAGGCTAGATAAATGTTTCAGATCAAAGGCAGATTATTCCTCAGAAAAGATCCAAATGGCCAATGATCAGAAAGCATGTATTGTATCTGTATTGAGGAATTTTGAACTCCCAAGTATATGAAGAAGAGCAAATAGTACAAGAAGAAAAATAGGCGGGGTGCTGTTCAGAGTGCATAGAGCTGGTGCAGTCTGGTTATTTTATGAATGGAAGCATAGAGTATAGTCAGTCACACAGTTTCAATCCACAGTGGAACTCCATAGCATCATGATTATTATTCCCAACATCATCAACACACATAGCATTGTGAACAATTGTCCCAGACATCGTGGCCATTGAAAGAGAGTAGAAAATGGAAATAAAACAGAACAAACAAAACTTTAGAAGTGTCATGTTAGACCAATGAACTCCATGTAATAGTGAACACACACACACACACACACACACACACACACACACACACACACACACACACACACACACACACACACACACACACACACACACACACACACACACACACACACAAAATGACTGGGACAAATTTGAAGGGGCTAATAGTTATACCCAGTCATCTAATACTACAAGCCTGCCTTGTTTGAGTATGGGGGAGGACTGCTATTGACCCTATTACACAAGACAGGAGAGTTGAACACAAACACTACTTCACTCACTTGCTACCAACACCACATAGTTTGTTGAAAACACAGCTTCTTCTTTGAATGTTTATGAGACAAACGTTAGATGGTGTCCAGCTGTCACACACACACACACACACACACACACACACACACACACACACACACACACACACACACACACACACACACACACACACCACACTGTGACACACATAAGCACACAGACACACGTGCGCACACACACACATACACACACCACAAACACACACATACACATACACATACACATACACACACACACACACACACACACACACACACACACACACACACACACACCACACACAATTTATGTTACGTATAGAAAATAAGAGCTATCCTGTACATGTACTGACTTCACTGTGATGGTGATGTCCTTTGTGGTGTTCTAGGGAGTGAATGACTCTGTCTTTGTGTCTAAAACTCTGGTCCAGGTTTTGTTTGCATTGATGAAATAGGGTCACTCCACATTCCTCTTCTAAGCTGAATGACTCAGGCATGTAGGTGTGAGATGGTTGGATGTAAGAAGTACCCCCTTCAAATTGCCCCCAGTAATGTTTTGAGGGTGGGGGTAGGGTGGGGTGGGGTTTTCACATATTGCAATGGGTTACTTAACATGGTGTTATTCAATGCTTTCTTTGTCTATTTTTATTTTCTATTTTCTATGCCATTTCAATGGCCACAATGTCTGGGACAATTGTTCACAATGCTATGGTGATGACGATGATGGGTATGGTAATCATGATGCTATGGAGTTCCATTGTGGATTGAGACTGTGACTTATTATCCTCAATGCTTCCGTTCACATTATATCTTGGTAGCAGTTAGGCAAGAGAGATACAGACAAGTCAAGATAAGATAAGTAAGGTAAGCTCAGTCTTTATTTCCAAGGGTGACAGATAAACACTACACATGCTTTACTGCTTCAACCAGTCTTGCTTCAGAGGGGACCAAAGACGTTATGAATAGAACCAGACTGTGTGCAGCTAGTGACGCCATACTGATAACGCGTGCCAAATTGACTCTGGCTTTTAATGCATTCTTGTGGTGTCTTGTATGTAGATATTGTTTAGAGCATGTGCATAATGTTAAAGGATACTAATATTGAATGTGTGTTACATGTATAGTTTCATGTCTTTTTGTTTTGTAGAATAGTAAGTTCCTAGAGAACTGTAGGTTCACCACAATTCATTACATTATCAATGTCATTATTTTTATCATTACAACATATCCTGGCATTAATCAGGCCTGAGAGATACAGACAAACTAAGATAAGATATAAGTGAGATAAGATCACTTTTTATTTGCAAGGGTGACAGATAAACACTACTCACACTTTCCTTCTTCATCCAGCCCGTGTCTGACAGGGGATTTATACATCTTATATAAATCATTGAATATCAAAATATATTACATGTGCATATGTTATTTCACACAAATGAATACTGACAAAAGATGAGAGAGACAGTCCAAGAAAGAGAGAGAGAGAGACAGACAGACAGACAGACAGACAGACATACAGGCAGAGACAAAGACAAAGACAGAGAGACAGACAGAGAGAAGGACAGAGACAGAGACAGGCAGAGAGAGAAACAGACAGAGAAAATTGTCCTAAACCAATTTCCTGGGGGAACACCTGAAACAAGTAACCATATCACTTGATGAGTCATTGTCCACGTCCTGCTAGTCAGGTGAGAGTAGACCTATATAATACACCACAGGGGTGGGGAGTGGAGTAGAAAAAAACCTGCGGACCCCTTTATGTGTCTCCTTTCTAAGTGTCCCTCCCATGAAGTATCAAGCTCTCTCACTCACTGCCCATGATGCCCCTGGCATGTAAGGCAGCAAATACCGAGAAACCACAACCAAGGGAGTGACACAGTGTTTGTGAATAACTCTCCTGTCTTGCTTTTGTTTGTGTTGATGTAATAGGGTCAATAGCAGTCCTCTTCCACAGTGGAACAGGGCAGGCTTGTAGTGTGAAATGGTTGGGTTATGAATAGTACACACTTCAAATTTGTCCTGGTCAGTTTTGGTGTGTACGTGTGTATGTATGTGTGTGTCTGTGTGTGCGCGCACGCGTGGCGCTATGTGTGTGTTATATATTCACTATTATAATTATGGCGTTCATTGGTCTACCATGCCAATACTATCATTATATTATTAATATCACTTTTTTTTCATCATAATCTATCATGGTATCAGTCAGGTCTGAGAGAGAACAGACAAGCCAAGTTAAGATAAGATCAGTCTTTATTTCCAATGGTGATAGATAAATACCACACATGCTTTTCTTCTTCATTCAGTCCTTGTCTGACAAGGAACTAAACTATCTTATGCAAATGATTAAATGTTGAAATATATTACTTGTGCATATGTTATTTCATACAAACAAACATTGGCAAAATATGGCAGAGAGACAGAGCGGAGGAGAGAGAAGAGAAAAGAGAGAGAAAGAGAGAGAACAGACAGACAGACAGACAGACAGACACAGACAGACAGACAGACAGAGAAACGCACACACACAGAGATAGACAGACAGGAGCTGAAAATTGTCCCAAACCGATTTCCTGGGGGAACACCTGAAACATACGACCGTGCAGTCAATTGGTCAGTCATTGTCCACATCGTACTGTGACACGCTGTGAGAGACAGAACATACTACGTACTACGTTCGTCAATGATACCCTACATGATATTTCTTCTTCCAAGGTGAGTGACTGCTTTAATTCTGCTTCTTATAGTTTATGTATGTAGCCATTTCACGGTTTGTTTCTATGAGTAGAGAAACAAAATGTGAAAAGAATAGTAGCTAGGAAAAAGTTATTTGAGTGATTGTTTGTGATGAAATGAAGATTTTTTCAACAATTAAGTTTTTACCTTTCTGTACACGGGAATTTATAGCAAAACCTGTGGACCATGTGTCAGCATTTTTTTCAGTAAAATCACCATTATTTTTGTAGTTGTGGTGACTCTCCTTAGATCCCCAAAATTCCAACAGAGTTGACTGTGAACTAGTACCGTAATTTGACTTTGAATACGTTTATGAGTGGTGCACCAGGTGGCAGAGTTTCAGACACTTTTCAGTCTTTTATTAGCAGACGTCCTGCTTGGCGTGGATCATAGGTAGCACATATCACATGATTGAGGCGATTAACATTCATCATTATCATAGTAAAGATGTGGCACATTTGTTGATGTGATTGAAGCTGGTAAAAATGCGATCTTCTGGCGATCTTTTTGAGTTTTGTGACCAGATCTATGATCTATCAAGATATCAGATGGCGTCCAGATACAACTCTGATAGGTTTTATTTAATGTGTTTTGGAGTTAGATGATTCAGCAATAAAGAAAACGTGTCTACTTGGGTCAGAGATAAATACATTGTTATTATAAATAGGCTAAATGTAGATCAGTAACTAGCAAAGATTCCAATGGTCTGCATGACAGTTTACTATCAACAAGTGCATAATCAAATAGGCGTGATCAAACTTACCACAGACATGGTTGAGGGAGATACGAAGTAGTAGTAGTGGTGCTTCTAAAATCTAGATGCAATGTGTTCATTTCACCTCATAAGACTCATGACAATAATGGAAACAAAACTTACCAAGACAGCTATTGAAAGCACAGACAGACATATTTTCTGTCTCCTTTTGTTGTCTTGTGTTGACTGTATGTTACCCCTAAGAATAATTTTTTGAATGCATCGTGTTTCATATAATTCATAAATTCTACTTTGTATAATTGGATGAGAACTGAACATGCACCCCATACACAAAAATCGTAAGTGATGTGGTGCGCATTTGTTTATCTGATTAGCCCCCTACTCGTTAACTTTTTATTTTGTCATCAAAATTCACAAACGATCACCCTAAAAAACTTCTACTTCTACTTGTCTTATGCTAATTGACATGATACTATACATCAATCAGATACCATTAGAATACATGTATGCTAATACATAGGTGGCTGGTCTTCATTACTCAAGGATAGTAGCATTGGGTCCCATTGGACCTGTCAGATGACTAATCTTTGTGCGCAATTAAGAATACATTCCGACAGAAAAAAATCCAGATAAACCAAAACATACACAGAAACAACAGAGAACGTTTTCCCCCTAAGTTTTGAGAGAGAAATGCACATACACATGCTGTGACACACTGACACACACACACACACACACACACACACACACACACACACACACACACACACACACACACACACACACACACCACACAAGAACAGAGACACACGCACACACACACTGTTACACACACATATACACACTCAACTATGTTATACATAGGCAATAAGACATAACTGTACATGTACTAACTTCATTGGAATATGTGTAGTGGTGATGTCCCTTGTGGTGTTTGTGGTGAGTGAGTGGCTTCCTCCTTGCATCTAAAGCTCTTGTCCAGGGGATGTGTTTGTGTTGATGTAATAGGGTCACTCCACTTTCCATATCTTAGTTGAATGACACAGGCATGTGATGTGAGACGGTTGGATATAAGTAGTACCCGATTCAAATTGCCCCAGACATTTTTTTTTGGGGGGGGGGGTGAGGGGGTCCTTACTATTACGTGGGATTACGTAACATATTGTTACTTAACGTTTTATTTCTAGTTTCTACACCATTTCAGTGATCACTTTGAGACAATTTTTCACAATGCTTTGGTGATGACGATGATGGGGATGGTAATGATGATGCTATGGAGTTCCAATGTGGATTGAGACTGTGTGACTAATTATACTGTATAGACCTACTTTCTTTCACAGTATATCCTTGCATCAATCAGGCCTGAGAGATACAGACAAGCCAAGATAAGATAAGTAAGGTAGGCCTAAGTTCAGTCTTTATTTCCAAGGGTGACAGATAAACACTACACATGCTTTACTGCTTCATCCAGCCTTGCTTGAGACAGGAATGAAATATCTTATCCAAATAAATAAAATACGAAATATGTTACATGTGTATATGTTATTTGACACAAGGGAATGTTGGGGGAAATGACAAAGAGCGAGAAAGGGAGAGAGAGAAAGAGACAGACAGACAGACAGAGAGACAGAGACAAGACAGAGACAGAGACAAGAAAGAGACAGAGAGACAGATACTGAGAGAGACATTGTCAATGATGCTGACACGTGGTTTATTGTGAAGGCCAGTGACCCATACACAATGGGGGAAATGGGGAAGAAGACAAAGACAGAGAAGAGAGAGAGAGAGAGACAGACAGACAGACAGACAGACAGAGACAAGACAGAGACAGAGACAAGAATAGAGACAGAGGGACAGATACTGAGAGAGACATTGTCAGTGGTGCTGACACGTGGTTTATTGTGAAGGCCAGTGACCCATACACAATGGGGGAAATGGGGAAGAAGACAAAGACAGAGAAGAGAGAGAGAGAGAGAGAGAGAGAGAGAGAGAGAGAAAGAGACAGAGAGACAGAGAGAAACATAGAGACAAAGACAGAGTAGAATGACAGACAGACAGACAGACGAACAGACAGACAGACAGACAGAGACAGGCACAGACAGAGACATACACATGGGATGAATCATGAGAGAGAAAGAGAGAGGGGAGGGGAGGGAGGGAAGGAGAGAAAGAAATGGGGAGAGAGAGAGAAAGAGAGAGATGGCAATAAATGATGATGATGATGTTGGTGATGATGATGATGAAAAATGTCCCAGATTGATTTCCTGGAGGGGGGGGGGGGACATCTGAAACAGGTGACCATACAGCCACATGTCCACTTCAGTCTTTGTCCACGTCTTATTAGTAACGTGAAAGTAGGCCTTTATACATCACTACAAAGCCAACGCTCTGTGCCACGTTGTAAGAGACGGAACGTAGGCTACTACGTCCCTCAACACTCAACTTGATATTTCTTCTTCCAAGATAAAGACAACACTGTGTTTTTTCCCAGTTGTAATTTATATCCGTATGTGTGACTCTTTTTTTCCAATATGAATAGAGAAGTAAAAGTTTGCAAGTGGTACATTAGGTAGCACAGCTACAAGCACTGATAATTCTTTCATTAGCAGAAGTGCTTCTTGAAGTGGTTCATGGGTTATGTATCACATGATTTAAAAACCATAATCATTCATATCTATCTTAGAAAAGATCTAGCACCATTGCTGACTTTATTTTTTTTAAGCCAGGACAAAAGCGATATTTTGGTGTTTGTGTGCGTGCGTGTTTTGTGATCAGATTTATTTTCATGTAGGCCTAGACCCAAGATGGTGTCGAAATTCAACTGTGACAGGTTTTGCTGTATGGCTGGTTTGTGTTGTTGTTGTTTTTTGTTTGTTTTGTTTGTTGGTGTTTGATAAGTCAGTGATGAAGGAAACATGTCTTCTTATGTTGGAGAGATTTAATTAGTTACTCAGACTGGACAAGGTAATAACATCATCCTTGTGAATTATTAATTTCGTAGGCCTATATGTGATCACCAACCACTAGGCTTTAAGTTGCTAGCCTGCTAACTGATCTTTCAGGGCTTTTTATAATTAAGAAAAGGTAAAGCTGACTTTTTCTTTGTTGACATTCTCACACATCAAAGAAATATGAGTATGCAACAAAAGTGTCTATAACCATTGAACTCCCCGTGTTGTGCAGGACAAACAAACAATATAATCACCATCAGAAGACTTCAGAATTGCCGACAACTTTCAACTCTTGTGGACATATTCAAAGGACAATCAGTACAAGATTGTGTGGTGTGACCCTGGCGTAGGGTTCCCTGATGGTGTTCCTGAAAAACTGTTGTGCAAATTAAGTGAGCGAAGTAAGCTGAACGATGGCACACTATCTTTGTTCCAGCCAGAACACGCCTGCCTAAAAGATGTTACAATCCCACATGCCTCGGATATAACCAAAGAAGGATTGAAAACATTAGCGAACCATCGCTTGTTGTCCTTAGATATTTGTAACAGTTCCTTGACAATAATTGATGTCCTGCAGTGCTTAGGACCACAGAATTGGGCGAGTCTAAAAAACTTGAGATGCAAAGATCTAGAATGGACGACACTTTGCCAGGAGTCTCTTTCATATAGTTCATCCAGGTTCTTTCTCAGACTTGACAACGTTTGCTGTTTGAGTTTGATAAACCTAGGATTTACAGACAGGTGTCTGGATGTCATTGCAAGCAATGTTCCAAGTCTGCAAAGTCTGGATATATCAGAAAACTCCAACATCACAAATATTTCACCTCTTCAGAAGCATGCAGAATGGTTACAAGAGTTGATAATGTACTGTCTGTACAAGCTGACTGAATTCGTCACTATTGATACTCTGCGTCAGCTGAAGCAGTTGCGACATCTGGATGTGTCTGTGAATGCGAAAATGATATTTCCTGGCGCCTTTCAAACACGTTCCTTGCTGATGGATCCATCCACCAATCCCAGCCTGATATCACTGGACCTGTGTCGAAGAGAGGAAGTGACAGAAGAAATGCTTGGGTAATTGCTTCATCATGCGCGCGCGCACACACACACACACACACACACACACACACAACACACACACACACACACACACACACACACACACACACACACAGATTATATGGAAGGATAGATAGGAAAATAGGCAGAAGATACAAGTCATTCTCCATAGCTTTATTCCAGGTGTATGACATAGGACATCCAAAATAAAAATTAACAAAAACTTTTAAGATTGTTTGCACTTAAAAGTAGGCTACTGAGGATGTAAAAACTGGAATATAGACAAGACATGTTATTTCCTGTTTTACTCATGACATTTTGAATGTTTTTTCCCAGGTTACGTAGATATTCCTGACATATCAATACAACTTTATGTTAACCAGAGAAGAGACAGTTGTTGATGATAGAAAGGTTTTTAAAATGGCTTTATTATTGTGTATGCGAGAGTCTTCACGCTTATGCGCAAGTGTGTGTGTGTGTATGGTATGTGTGTGGTATGTTGGTATGTGTGTGTGTGTGTGTGTGTGTGTGTGTGTTGTGTGTGTGTGTGTGTGTCGTGTGTGTGTGTGTGCTAGTCATCTCCACGTTTTCCTTTTTCAATACTTTGTTCAGGGCATTTCTGGATGCACATCCATCGCTAACTTTCCTGGGTCTGTTGCACAAAAAAGCCAGTGGCTATCCCATGTTTGACGTGAAGTCCCCACAGTACAGACCTGGCATTAAGTGAGTGAGTGATAATCAATGAATTTTGTTTTCTATTTCCTTTTATTCATTTTAACAAGTTATATAAGACAAACGATGTGACCTAAACAAACTCATTTGTTAAAATTCAAAACACATGCCAGACTATCACATCCTCAACAAAGGATCTGTATGCATGAAGTACAGTCACTGTCAACAATATGCAAGACAAATATATCAACACACGCTGATAGATCATAGAGAACCTATGTGTACACGTCATAAGGAAGCAGTCACATCAAACTTCATTTGTAGCTAGGGATACCATACTGGTAATAGATATCGCTATAATTTTTCTCTTAAAGTGTGCAAGTTCCACCTGTATCTGGTATTTTATGGGAATATATCTTTAAACAGAAATGTTTAATCACACATAATTACTATACCTCACAGACATATAGCCAGCAGTAGTTGGATGTCCTGCCCCATACCAGGACTTGTTCACATAATGTGGAAATCACACATATGTAGGCGTGTAGCGCATGTCCTATAACTCCCTCTGTTCTGGCAGCCATATTTTCCTGTCCTACGCCTATTTTAGCTGAATGGTCTTTTTGGTTTTGTTTATTCTAATCATTTGAGTTGTTCACTCAGTCATATTTAATATGTTCTCTTCCAGCGGGAAAGAGTGCGCCCATAATCAGACTGCTTCTGTTTATGAGCTGAATCAACATAGTAATGGCTGAAATATAAACATTGATAACTGTAATTGTTCTCTTGTATCAGACTGCAGAGTACTTTCAGAACAATCAGTGGTAAATGTATTATTCTGTTGTATAAACTTAGAGTACTGTAAGAATAATCAGTGATAAATGTAATTGTTGTCTGCTATCAGACTGCAGAGTACTTTGAGAACAACCAGTGATAACTGAATTGATTCTGTTGTATCAGACCTTAGAGTACTTGAAAATAATCAGTGATAACTGAATTGATTCTGTTGTATCAGACCTTAGAGTACTACAAAAAATCAGTGATAACTGATATTGGATCTGTTGTATCAACTGTAGATGTACTATGAAAATAATCAGCGATAACTGAATTGATTCTGTTGTATCAGACTGTAGAGTACTACAGAAAAATAATAGTTTATAGACTTTGGATACTGTTAGCACATTCAAAGTTGTTGTCTATTCTCTGTCATCTTTGAAATGTTGGCCAATTAAAAATTTCAGGTACTATTTGAAAAGCCTCATCAAATTTTGCACTTTTAATATTGACTTGAATGTATGATGATGTGTTTTGTCATTAATACATTGAAATGTTTGCATTAAATAACAATTAGGTGTTTGCATTAAATAACATTGAGGTGTTTGCATTAAATAACTGAATTAATAACTGATGGTGTTTGCATTAAATAACAATGAGGTGTTTGCATTAAATAACAATGAGGTGTTTACATTGAATAAGAAAGGATTACTTTAACTAAACATTTACTTTGGCACAACAAAGATATTATTTGCAAAAATGTCTAAATATCATCACAATAGGAACTATGTAGACGTGACAGACACGTTGCCTTTTTGTCAAACAACAGTTCAGATGTGTTCAACTTTTGTAGGTGGCAGGCACCAGTAATCTGGACCAGATGGCTCTGTCACTGAGGCATTACCACAAGTCGCATCGGTCCGATTGCATGTATATGTACGTGTGGTACAATTTGTGCTACACTGAGCTGCCTTCCATGACAACAGACAACGATGACATCATCAGGGTATGTAACAACAGTCACTAACACTGTGAAAGGCAAGGTTACATCTATGGACCTGTATAAACATCCCATCTGACTATCGTTTAACTACATGTATGCCAGATTTAAATGTAATAATAGACGTGTAAATGTCTCACTCGACTACCTTTAGGCTACATGCATATCAGATTTAACTGTAATAACAGACCTGTATAAATGTCCCATTTGATTACGTTTAAGCTACATGTACATCAGAGTTAACAGTGATAATAGATCGGTATAAATGTCCCACTTGCTACCTTAAAGCTACATGTATGTCAGAGTTAACAGTAATAATAGACCTGTATCAAGGTCTCACTTGACTATCTTTAAGCTACATGTATACATCTAATATAACTTAATAGAACTGTATAAATGTCCCACTTGGACTTCCTTTAAGCGACATGTATACATCTAATTCAACTAAATGGATCTGTATCAAGGTCTCACTTGACTACCTTTAAGTTACATGTATACATCTGATTTAACTAAATAGACCTGTATAAATGTCCCACTTGACTACCTTTAAGCTACATGTTTATCAGAGTAACGTCTCTTTAAGACTGATGGGAGCATATGTCCACACTGACATTTGCTAATTTAAAATCATGTTCAGAACTACATTCCCTCGAAATGTTTGGTGACCAGACTGACTTTTCCTGTCCTCTGTTTATCACCTTATTGTAAAACGTTTTATCACGCCCTTGTTTTACCCAAATTCGTATATCATTCTGGGTCATGTATGTTTCCTGTAAACAGACTGTGTCACACTTTTTACTTATGTTTTGTTATAGCTGATCAGGTAGTTACTGGGTTTTTTTTTTTCATTTGGTAAGTATGCTAGCTAAACAGCTATTCAAGAAAACTCGTTTACATTGTGCATATCAATAGTACAGTGGTTGATTACATCTCAATACAAATCAAAAGTATTTGCCAACACTACACACAGTATAGAAATGGCAACTTGACCAACAACAATTTTGGATCAAGCCTCGTACATCATGCAGTGTGCAAGAAATTGGTGTACATGTATAGGTTGACTGAATGTCTAATGAATGTATAAACTGACTGACTGACTGACTGATTGACTGACTGAATATCTAATCAATGTGTAGATGGACTGACTGGCTGACTAATCAACTGAATGATTGCATGGTTGATTAATTGTCAAGTTGATTGAATACTCATTCCACTGATTAACTGTTTGATTTCAGGCAATCTTAGAACTGATACCAGATGTGTGGTTTAAACTCTTTACCATTTATGACACAAAGAAATGTTTGAATGGTCTGGAGAAAATTTTGTGGTATCGCTGTGTTTCTCACATTCAGCCTGACACTATCAGGCAGCTTCTTCGTACTTGTCATCTGGTACTGAAGCAGTGTGAGGCACTGCGTCCACAGCTGACAATACTGACAGAGGATTGGTAAGTTGTGTGCAGAGAGAGAGAGAGAGAGAGAGAGAGAGAGAGAGAGAAAGAGAGAGAGAAAAGATAACTATTATAGACATTAAATAGAATCTTGTTCATCTGGTCCACGCCCTGTGGGCGACTGCAGCAACAGTGTAAATATGTGATTAATAATAATAATAATAATAATAATTACATATTTATATAGCGCAAAATCTTCATAAAATCAAATCTAAGCGCTGAAACACACACACACGCACGCACGCACGCACACACACGCACCAACGCGCACACACACACACACACACACACACACACACACACACACACACACACACACACACACACACACACACACACACGGCTATAAATGGGGAGAAAGAATAAAAACAATGGAAAATTATAGAGAGCATATTATATACAATTATATATTACAATGTGATTCCCCTCCGGGCGGAGACAGGCTGCAGAGGGGATTGAGTGAGGTCAGGATTTTATGCAGAGGAGAAAAGGTGAGTTTTGAGAGCGGACTTGAAGGAGACAAAAGTAGGTTGCTGACGGACTGAGAGAGGAAGTTTGTTCCAGGAGAGCGGACCAGAAACAGAGAAGGCTCGTGGACCATAGGTATTGAGCTTAGTGCGTGGAAAGCGAAAAGTCAGAGGATCGGAGGCAGAGCAGAGGGTACGTGAGGGAACATAGATCCTCAAGTAGGCTTGACAGGTAATCGGGGGCTACGTTATTGAGGCTTTTGTAGCACATGATGTCTAGTTTGTACTGTATGCGCTTTGATACAGGGAGCCAATGAAGTTGTGCCAGGAGAGGAGATATGTGGTCAGCTTTTTTCTTTTTGAGTACAAGGCGTGCAGCATTGTTTTGAATGCGCTGTAGGATGTGAGTGGTGGAGGCAGGAAGACCGGACAGGAGTGAATTGCAATAGTCAATGCGAGACATTATGAAGAAGAGAACGAGTTTTGCAGTTGTTTCCACAGAGAGATACTTCCTGATCAGGCTTATACGATGGAGGTGATAGTAGCAAGATCTGGCAGTTTGAGAAACAAAGTTGTTCATGGAGAGGGTAGAGTCAATGCAGACACCAAGGTTTTTAGCTGAATCAGAAATTGGGACTGATGTGTTACATAATGGGAGAGAAAGAGGAGGCAGCTGAGAAAGTTTCTGACGGGTGCCAATGAGGATAGCTTCTGTCTTGTCATCATTTAGCTGAAGTTTGTTGTATGTCATCCAATTTTTGATGTCCGAGTAACACTCAGTGGTGCGAGTCAGGAGGCGCTGTATATTGTCAGGTGAGTCACTGTCTTGAAGTTGGGTGTCATCAGCATAGAAGTGGTGTTTTATACAGTGGGAGTTGATGATGGTGGACAGGGAGGGAGGTGTAAAGAGTGAAAAGAACAGGGCCAAGGACAGATCCTTGTGGAACACCACAGGTCAGGTATGCAGGTTGAGAGTAAGTGCCATTGATGAGAACAGTTTGTTTTCTGTTTGATAGATAAGAATTGAACCAGAAAAGAGCAATGTCAGAGATGCCAAAAGTATGATGAAGTCTAGAAAGGAGAATACCATGATCAATGGTATCGAAGGCTGCAGACAGATCAAGGAGTGTGAGGAGAGAGACTTTGCCAGTATCAGTTGCAAGGAGGAGATTGTTCAGAATGTGTAGCAAGGCAGTTTCAGTGCTATGGCACTGGCGGTAGGCTGACTGGAAAGGATTGAGGAGATTATTGGCAGACAGGTGAGAGTTCAGTTGGTTGAGGACAACTTTTTCAAGCAGTTTTGACAAGAAAGAGAGATTAGAGATAGGCCGGTAATTTTTCAGTTCATTTGGGTCTAAATTGTATTTCTTGACGAGAGGGTGAACAATAGCAGACTTGAAAGAATCTGGGACAGTTCCAGTTTGGAGAGAAGTGTTGATGATGTCAGTGATGAATGGGAGGACCGTAGGGAGACAGTCAGAGTAGAGAGAACCTGGAAGAGGATCCAGTTCGCAGGTTTTGAACGACATGGATCTGACTGTGTTGAGAATTTCTTCTTGTGAGACTGGGGTAAAAGTAGTAAGAGGTGTGCCAGAGAAGGAAGGGTCAGGTGGGCATGGTTGACAGGTTGTCCTGTCAAGCCTGTCACGAAGAGTTTGTATTTTGGTGGTGAAATACTTGGAGAATACAGATGGGAGTTCTTCATTTGTGTGTTTTGTTGGGAGAGGTAAATCTTTTCGTGTGCCAAGGAGATGATTCATGGTTGTAAAGAGTTCTTTTGAAGAAGAGGCATTCAGGATTTTGTTTTGGAAATAGTTTGTTTTTGCAGATGCAATGAGGGTGGATACTTTTGTTTTAGAGGCTTGGAAAAGTTGCCTATGTACAGTGAGTTTGGATTTGCGCCAGCGGCGCTCTGCTCTGTGGCAGGCACGTTTTGCACAGGCAATCTCATGAGTGAGCCAGGGGGTAGGGGGGCGGTCAGGTAAAAGACGGGTTGTGGCTGGAGCATGCGTGTCCAGAAGATGGTGGAGAGTAGTGTAGAATTCATCGGCAAGGTTATGTGACTTTTCAGAAAGGAGACGGAAGGCATCAGATGAAAATATGGAGAGGTCGATAGATTTGAGATTGCGTCGAGTCACTGTGCGCATGGTACGGGAAGGAGGAGGAATGTCAAGAGAAAAGAGAATTGCAGAGTGGTCAGATGGAAGGGCTGAAGTTAGACGGGTAGAAAGAACTAAGCAGTTATCAGTAGCTGAATTGTGGTGATCACGAGAAATGATCCAGTCAAGAATGTGACCTTTTTGATGGGTTGGTTCAGAAATGTGTTGAGTCATATTGTGATTGGACAGAGAGTTGATGATATGTCTTGTGTCATAACGGTGAGTGTTGTCATAGTGGACATTGATGTCACCTAGAATGATGAGATTTCCAGGTAAGAGGCAGTAGTAATCAAGAAGTTGATCAAAGTCAGAGAGAAACATGGATGTGGTGAGCTTGTTGGCAGAGCTAGGTGGAGGTCGATAGACACAGGAGAAGGTGATGGGGTGAGGGGTGGATTGGAAGGATACTTCAACGTGCTCGAAAGAAGGATGGGAGAAAGGCAGAGACTGCGAGAAGGACAGGCGGGAATGGAGTGAGTCGTTGTAGAGGATGGCGATACCACCTCGGGATGAGCGATGGAAAGAAGCAAGCCTGTAACCACTCGGAGTGAGACTCACATGTATAGGTTCATGACCAAGGGGGTTAAGCCATGTTTCGGTGATAAAAGCAATGTCAACATGCTCATCTGCGATAAAGTCAGCAATGACATCAGCTTTACCATCAGTGCATGTTGACTGAGCGTTAAAAAGGCATAGTTTCAGTTTATCACAATGCGGCGGCCGAGGTGGAGACGAAGGCAGCACCGACGGGACAGAAGACGAAGGCGACACCAGCGGGGCAGAAGATGAAGGCAGCAACGACGGGACAGAAGACGAAGGAGGTACCAGTGGGACAGAAGACAAAAGCAGCACCAGCGGGACAGAAGACGAGGGCAGCGCCGGCGGGACAGAAGACGAAAGCGGCACCGGCGGGACAGAAGGCGAAGGCGGCATTGGCGGGACAGAAGGCGAAGGCGAAGACGGCAGAGGAGGAGACGAAGTTTGCAGCAGCAAGGTCGAGTGCAGGGGCAGTGGAGGAGAGGAAGAAGCAGAAGAGTGGTGTCGGACTGGCACAGCAGGAGGCAGATTGTGCCAAAGTCGGTGGAGACGTCCACCACGACAGGATCGCGCAGTGCAGGGCTTAGGACACAGCCCCAGTGTTCGTATGCGCTGGTAGATGCCTCCACCGAGGTAGCACTTGCTGTGTTTAAAAAGTGTCAGTCCAATTTGTTTTATAAAAGAAGGGTCCATAATTGCGAGCCAGTCAGGAGAGGAAGATACTTGCAGAGAACGCAAAGGTTTGGGAAAGCTGTAGCGTTGGGCGAACACAGTAGGCTAAAATGTAAACACAGTTCACAGATAAAATATCCGACTTGAGCGGCTGAATTAAAATGATGAAAAGTAGGTGTAAAAACTTTGAAATCAGATTATCTGGTAAAATATTCGAAATTTAAAAAAAATATTTACATCACCGTGTGTCGGGATTTAAAAGCAACAAACTGATACAAAATTCAATGCATAAAATCAAATAGAACCACGATAAAATCATTGTAAAACACCACACACACTTTTGCTGCCTGCTGGCGCGACATCTACTCACTTAATAAAAGACATGTAAGAAACAAATAGGCCTACATTTTGATATTATTAAAAATATTACACACACACACACACACACACACACACGCACACACACACGTGCGCGCACATACACACACGCACGCACGTACGCACACACACACAAGTATGCATACACACACACACACACCTGACTACTTGTGGTCCACACTGTCAACCTGCCCAGTCCTTCATAAGGTACAGCCAGGTCCATGCATGAGTTAAGGAAACCAGATAATGTGAAAGATAGAAATTATCATTACGTA
>JAPXFY010001098.1:22500-41126 GCA_030674185.1 Monoplex corrugatus
AATGTGTTGAGTCATATTGTGATTGGACAGAGAGTTGATGATATGTCTTGTGTCATAACGGTGAGTGTTGTCATAGTGGACATTGATGTCACCTAGAATGATGAGATTTCCAGGTAAGAGGCAGTAGTAATCAAGAAGTTGATCAAAGTCAGAGAGAAACATGGATGTGGTGAGCTTGTTGGCAGAGCTAGGTGGAGGTCGATAGACACAGGAGAAGGTGATGAGGTGAGGGGTGGATTGGAAGGATACTTCAACGTGCTCGAAAGAAGGATGGGAGAAAGGCAGAGACTGTGAGAAGGACAGGCAGGAATGGAGTGAGTCGCTGTAGAGGATGGCGATACCACCACCTCGGGATGAGCGATGGAAAGAAGCAAGCCTGTAACCACTCGGAGTGAGATTCACATGTATAGGTTCATGACCAAGGGGGTTAAGCCATGTTTCGGTGATAAAAGCAATGTCAACATGCTCATCTGCGATAAAGTCAGCAATGACATCAGCTTTACCATCAGTGCATGTTGACTGAGCGTTAAAAAGGCATAGTTTCAGTTTATCACAATGCGGCGGCCGAGGTGGAGATGAAGGCAGCACCGACGGGACAGAAGACGAAGGCGACACCAGCGGGGCAAAAGATGAAGGCAGCAACGACGGGACAGAAGACGAAGGAGGCACCAATGGGACAGAACACAAAGGCAGCACCAGCGGGACAGAAGACGAGGGCAGCGCCGGCGGGACAGAAGACGAAAGCGGCACCGGCGGGACAGAAGGCGAAGGCGGCATTGGCGGGACAGAAGGCGAAAGCGAAGACGGCAGAGGAGGAGACGAAGTTTGCAGCAGCAAGGTCGAGTGCAGGGGCAGTGGAGGAGACGAAGAAGCAGAAGACGAAAAGTGGTGTCGGACTGGCACAGCAGGAGGCAGATTGTGCCAAAGTCGGTGGAGACGTCCACAACGACAGGATCGCGCAGTGCGGGGCTTAGGACACAGCCCCAGTGTTCGTATGCGCTGGTAGACGCCTCCACCGAGGTAGCACTTGCTGTGTTTAAAAAGTGTCAGTCCAATTTGTTTTATAAAAGAAGGGTCCATAATTGCGAGCCAGTCAGGAGAGGAAGATACTTGCAGAGAACGCAAAGGTTTGGGAAAGCTGTAGCGTTGGGCGAACACAGTAGGCTAAAATGTAAACACAGTTCACAGATAAAATGTCCGACTTGAGCGGCTGAATTAAAATGATGAAAAGTAGGTGTAAAAACTTTGAAATCAGATTATC
This sequence comes from Monoplex corrugatus, assembly GCA_030674185.1. NCBI lineage: Eukaryota > Metazoa > Mollusca > Gastropoda > Littorinimorpha > Ranellidae > Monoplex > Monoplex corrugatus. The sequence continues at coordinate 23,762 of JAPXFY010001098.1, forward strand.
TGGTAAAATATTCGAAATTTAAAAAAAATATTTACATCACCGTGTGTCGGGATTTAAAAGCAACAAACTGATACAAAATTCAATGCATAAAATCAAATAGAACCACGATAAAATCATTGTAAAACACCACACACACTTTTGCTGCCTGCTGGCGCGACATCTACTCACTTAATAAAAGACATGTAAGAAACAAATAGGCCTACATTTTGATATTATTAAAAATATTACACACACACACACACACACACACACACACACATGCACACACACACGTGCGCGCACATACACACACGCACGCACATACGCACACACACACAAGTATGCATACACACACACACACACACCTGACTACTTGTGGTCCACACTGTCAACCTGCCCCAGTCCTTCATAAGGTACAGCCAGGTCCATGCATGAGTTAAGGAAACCAGATAATGTGAAAGATAGAAATTATCATTACGTAGGCCTACATGTCAACCACTATTTGAGTAACACCATAGTAACCAACTTTTCATACCATAGCAACATAAATAAAGATGAAAACATAGTTTATTGATGTTTTTATATATTCTCCATGGTACACTATCTGTCCTTTTCTATCATGGCCACAGGGTCTATCATGTTGTGATGGCATGAGTCAGTGTGTGCTGTGTGGAAATGTTGTAAACATATCTTTGACACAGTTTTCTCATTTCTCGTAATGTTTTCTTTGTAGGCTGTAGCACTTGGAAAGCAATGAACGAAAAAAGAAACAGAGACATTATGAGTAAACTGTACAGTTTGATGTGTATGTTATTCCATTATTACCAGTACCATTGTTGTATGTAGTGACTGCTACTACTATGACTACTACTATGACTATTATTATGACTGCTACTATGACTACTGCTATGACTATTGCTATGACTACTACTGCCACTACTACTATGACTACTACTACAGCTACTACTATGACTACTACTGCCACTACTACTATGACTACTACTATGACTACTGCTAAGACTACTACTATGACTACTACTATGACTACTTCTGCCACTACTGCTATGACTACTACTGCCACCACTACTATGACTACTACTTTTGACTATGCTATGACTACTATTTATGACTACTACTATCACTACTACTATCACTACTACTATCATTACTACTATGACTACTACTGCCACTACTGCTATGACTGCTACTGCCACTACTACTATGACTGCTATTTATGACTACTACTATGACTACTACTATGACTACTACTATGACTACTACTGTGGCTATTACTATGACTACTACTGCCACTACTACTATTACTATTTCTACTGCTACTACCACCACAACTACTTCCACCACTGCTATGTCCACTACATCTACTGCGTCCACTGTGTCTACTACTGTCACTGTTTTAAAGTGCACACTGTTTCAATTCAATAAAACTTTGCTCACAATCACTACTTCTACTACTGCTCTGACTACTACTACTACTACTAATTCTACTACTACTACAACTGCTGCTGCTACAGCTACTTTTTACTACCATTACTACTACTGGTCACAACCATTATTCATGCTCACACATAGTGCCAGTGCAGTCAGGAAAAAGACATGAAATGAAATGACATAAAAGGAAAAGACGATGACGACGATGATGACGACAACGATGATGATAATAACGATGGTGATGATGATGATAATAACTATAAATACCATCCATAAGAATTGTCACATTTCTCTTTTTCAGTAAGAAACAAGCAGAACGAATTATGCACATCTGCGAGAACCTGAAAACTGACTGACGGTAAACAGCGCAAATGACTGCACTTGCAAATGATTTGTGCACTCAATTTTCTTTTCCATTTTTCCATTGAAGTATTGTGTACGTTCTGTGATGGTTATAGCCCTGATATGGATCTGTGCAGTCAGCTGGGGTTTTTAACAGCAATGACAATGACAGTGGGTAGACATTAGTTGACCAATATGCAGTGTTCTTTGCAGTGTTTTGTTGATGTTTACTATGTATAAGGTTTTCTGATGTTATGTATGAGTGGTGCTGAAATGATGTACTGCTTTGACTACTGTTGGTTGTTTGGCACATGTACTGTTGTAGAACAGCAATGATTAAGCTTGTACTATTCACATGTGTTACACCTGAATCGTTGTATGGTGTAAATGTATCAAATAAATAAAGGGAAAACGAAAACTGGAATTGCGTGGCTTTCCTCCGTGTGTGTGTGTGTGTGTGTGTGGTGTGTGTGTGTGTGTGTGTGTGTGTGTGTGTGTGTGTGTGTGTGTGTGTGTGTGTGTATGTGTGTGTGCGTGCAGGCGTGTGCGTTCATCCGTGCGTGCGTGCGTGCAAGTATGTGTGTATGCGTGTGCATTCATACGTGCGAGTCTCTCTGTGTGTGTGAGTGTGCGTGTGTTTGTGTGCGTATGTGTGTTGTGTGTGTGTGTGTGTGTGTGTGTGTGTGTGTGTGTGTGTATGAAAATTATCTTGTTGAATTTGATTGCAACATACATAATTCTTGTGTTCAAGCTGAAATAACCAGATATGTATAAGAATGTTTGAACTGACGTTGCTCATAACTATTTATATTTTACATCTCTAGTCTGCAAGAAACCAGGTCAGCTTTACTTTGTGTCCTTGTTTTGCTTTATCTTTGGCTGGTGTCCATAATTCCTTCGATGGTTTTTATGACAATAAAAACAGTGAGTGTGACCGGTGCAGTAGTCAAGTGGGTAAGACGTTGAACTTCCAATTGGAAGGTCTGGTTTTGATCCTGCCTGGGTACCTCCCACCTGGTGGATAAAAGGTGGAGATTTTTCCCATTTCCCAAATGAACATACGTGCAGACTTGTTAGTTAATACTTAAACCTCCAGTGCAAACACACACACACACACACACACACGCACACACACACACACACACACACACACACACCGCACGCGCGCGCACGCGCACGCACACCACACACACACACATCAACTATGCATGTTAAAGATCCTGTAAGTCATGTCATTGTCCACTGACTTATAGAAACACAAAAATAACACAGCATGAATGTCTACCAAAGATGAAGTATGCAGACTGTGCAGCAACATATTAACTGTAAAGTGTGAGGAAAACAATGTGTATACATATATTTAAACAATTCAGATGCTATTTCTTTTAAGTGAACAAAAAAAAAACACACACACAAAAAAAGGAGTCACACTCACCGCGCGCGCGCGCGCGCCACACAAAACACACACACACACACACACACAAAACACACACACACACACACACACACACACTGACACACACTCTGTGACACACGCCATACAATGTGACACACAAATACACAAAACACACACACAGACACACTCTCACGCTGTAACACACAAATCTATACGCACAGACACATACACTGTAACACACATACACACAACAAACACACACATAGATCACACACACAGACACCACACACAAACACACACACATTCACGACACACACATACACCACACGCAACACACACACACACACACACACCACACACACACACACACACACACACACACACATACACCACATACAACACACACATACACACACACATACACACACATACACACACACAGACAAAACACACACACACACATACACCACACACAACACACACATACACACAACAAATACGCACATAACCCCCACACAACCACAATACACACACATACACCACACACATACACACACACACATACAACACACACATACACACAAACACATACACCACCACCACACACATACACACACACCACAAACACACCACACATCACACCACACACACATACATGCACGCACACGCACAAGCACACACATGCACACACACACACACACACACACACACACACACACACACACACACACACATACAATGATATTGTGAACGTCACAGTCCTTAGTCACAGTAGACAGTTTCATTCATCATCATCATCATCAGGTGCCCTGCCGCATGGCGTTGGCGACCATGGACTTCCAACCATCTCTATCTCTCGTTGCCCCCAGCATCTCCCCCACCATCCTCATCCCCAGCCACTCTGCAAGTCCGTCCAGCATTCTCTCTCTGGGTCTACCTGGTGCTCTCTTTCCCTCCAGTTTCCCGTTGTGACCAGGTGGTCCAAATCCCCCTTCCTCATAAAATGGCCTATAAATGTTGCTTGTCTTTTCCTAATCTTCCTTATGAGTGATCTACTTGTGTCTGCCTCCATCAAGACTGTCTCGTTTGTTTTCTTTGCTGTCCATGGAACTCTCAACATTCTTCTGAGAAACCACATCTCGGCTGCCTCAATCCTGCTCTGACTTTGCTTGCTGATTGTCCACGCCTCGCATCTGTACAACAGTATTGGTTCTATATAACATTCAAGGATTCAAGGACTCTCTTTCTGATGTTAATTGATAGGCATTTGTTGGTAAGAATGCTTGTCATCTTCTTGAATGCTGTTTTGGCTTGGCCGATTCTGCCAGCTATTTCCGATGTGCATCTGCCGTCTGATGAAATGACCGTTCCCAGGTATTTGAACTTATTAACCTGTGTCAAGGTTGTGCCATTTGCTGTTATTTTGCAGGAGGGGATTTCATGTTTTTTACTGATCACCATGACTTCAGCCTTCCTGCTGTTTAGTTCCAACCCCTTACCTTTGCTTTCTATTTCTAGTATATTCACAAGATTTTGTAGGTCCCTTTCATTTTCTGCAATTAGCACGGTGTCATCTGCGTACCGAATGTTATTTATCATTTTCCCTTCAACCTTTAATCCAGGGTCTTCTTCTAGGTTTCTCATGATGTTTTCGCTATATAGTGAAAACATCTGGTGACAAAACACAACCCTGTCTGACTCCTCTTTTGATGTTTTGAAAAGAGGTTATATTGTTTTCCATTCTCATTGCAGCTGTTTGTTCCCAGTACATATTCCTGATTATTCGTAGATCTTTTCTATCGACATTGAGTCTCTCCAGTTGGTTGATCAATTCATCATGTCGTTCCCGATCGAAAGCCTTGGTATAGTCAACAAAGCATAAATACAAATCCTTATTCATCTCAATTGACCTCTCTATGATAGTTCTTAGGATGTATATGGCATTAATAGTTCCTTTCCCCTCCACAAATCCACACTGTTCTTCTGCCATTTCTCTTTTGATTCTACTCCTTGTCCTCATCATGATTATTCTTAACAGGATTTTTGTTTCATGACTCATCAAACTGATTGTGCGATGGAGTTCGCATTCTATAGCCCCTGTCTTCTTTGGAAGTGCAATGAAAATTGATTTTGACTTATCTTTGGGGATTTTTCCAGTGTCATAAATTTCATTTAGGAGGACTGTTATTTTTTCTATGCCAAATTCCTCCAGGTCTTCAATCATCTCTGTAGTAATGTTGTCTGGTCCTGGGGATTTTCCTGGTTTCATCTTTTCAGTGCTGCTCTTACTTCATCTTTCATTATGGGTGGTCCTTCAAAGTTCTTTTTTATAATGTGTTCTTCGTTTCTGTCATCCTCAAAAAGGTCTTTAATGTACTCTCCCCATCTGTCTAATATTTTGTCTTTTCCCATGATAAGCGTGCCATCTTTCGATTTTAAGCAACCAGTTGATGTGCATGTATTTTTCCTGTGGACAATTTCTTCAATTCGTCTGTACATACCCTGAGAATCCATTTTGTGTCGTTCTTCTATCTCTTTGCATTTTGTATTCAGCCAAGCTTCCTTGGCTTCATTGCACCTATACCTGATTTCTTTGTTTATCTTCCTGTAGCTGTCCTCGTTTCTCTTTGCCTTCCTCCTTTCCTCCATCAGGCCCAAAATTTCATTAGTCATCCAGCTCTTTTTTGCTTTTCTATTTGCCTTAGGGATTTCTTCACAAGCTTCATTTATAGAACTTCTCAACTTTGTCTTTCGTTCCTCACTGTCACCAACGTCTTCCAGAGCACTGAATTTGTTTTGAACACATACATTAAATTTTGACGTATCATTTCATCTGTCTTTAGGAGTCCAAGGTTTAGTTTGATGTTTCTTTTGGTCTGTTTCCTTTTCCTCAATTTCAGCCTAAACCTTCCCACTACAGGATTGTGGTCACTGTTGCAGTCTGCGCCTGGTAGTGTTTTTGCTGACAGTAAAGAATTTCTAAATCTTTTTTGATCAGGATGTAGTCAATTTGATTTTTGGTATTATCTCCTGGACTCACCAAGTCCATTTTCTTCTGTTAGGCTGCTCAAACCAGGTGTTTCCTACTATGAACTCATTCATCTGTGCCCATTCTACAAGCTTCCCCCCTCTTTCATTTTGTGTACCAAGGCCATGAGGTCCAACTATATCCTAGACCCTATTCTGTCCCACTTTAGCATTAAAATCTCCCATTATGACTGTAACTTCTTGTGATTTACATTGGGCCTTGGCCATCTCTAAAACTTCGTAGAAGTTGTCGATGTCTTCATGAATATTTTGCGGATGTTGGTGCATACACCTGTATGATGTTGATATCAAAAGGTTTGCCTCCGAATTTGACCAGTAAAACTCTGTCAGACACTGCCCAGTATCCCTTAACTGCTTTTGATTTCTCTTTGTCCATCATGATGCCTACTCCTCTTTCATGTGAATTACCACCAGAGTATATCACTGTATATTCCCCTGATGTTATCAAGCCTGCCCCCTTCCATCTCATTCCCCCCATTCCTAAAATACTGATGTTAAGCCTTTCCATCTCCATTTTGATGTTGTCTAATTTACCTTTCTGCAGCATTGTTCTGATGTTCCATGTTGCTATTTTGGTGTTGAATTTAATTTTGGTCGCAGTAGCTGACTGACGGTCTGGTGTCACCTGTGCCGCATGACAGTCCCTACCAGACGAAGGTGCTCCATAGGAGCACCTATTGACGTCGTTAACTTTCTTCTTTCTCTTTCTCCTGTCCACAGTTTCATTGTTTGTTGGAAACAGAGCGTCTGATTTGAACGTCAGTGGGAAAGCTAAGATGATGTCCAGCTGTGGGTGACAGTAGTTTGTGTGGGTCACACTAACACTACTAGTTTGACTTAGTGTGTTAACCCTTTGACTCGCACACCCTTTCCACCAACTGCTAATATTTAACTCTTTCATTCCCTCACCCAATCCACCAGCTTTCTGCAGGACAGGGTGAGTGATTGGTTTGTGTTTGGTTCAGTTTTTACGTCTACACCCACCTCAGGTGATATGGCCGACGGGGATAACCATCCCAGGGAAGTGGGGGAAGGGGGATCTATCTAATCCTATGCTGACTCCACCAGAACAACAGTGATGTTAAGATGGGACAGTGAGAAGGCCAGTTTTAATGTAGCGTACCCCAGGATTCGAACCCGCAACCATTAGCATGTGAAGGGTGAGTGAATCAAAGGGTTAAGTTTTTGCTTTGTTAGCATGGTTGACAATGCAGAGTGCTGGTGGGCAGGGTGCGGGAGTCAAAGGATTAAGTCTTCAGCTGAGACAATGGCTAAGACCAGTAAGTGACGCTGTGTTTGTGTCTAACTCTCCTGTCTGGGTTTTGTTTGTATTGATGTAATAGGGTCACATCACAGTCATTTTCATACTTGAAAGAGGCAGGCTAGTAGTGTAGAATGGATGGGTATGAGTAGTACCCCCTTCAAATTTGCCCCCAGTCATTTTGGGTGTTTGTGTTTGTGTGTGTGTGTGTGTGTGTGTTTGTGTGTGTGTGTGTGTGTGTGTGTGTGTGTGTGTGTGTGTGTGTGTGTGTGTGTGTGTGTGTGTGTGTGTGTGTGTGTATGTGTGTTGTTTCACTATTACATAGTAGGCCTCCTTCGGTCATGACTGACCATGGACAAAGTACATCCGTTCTAATGTCTAGATGGGCTGTCTGCTTGGTCCAAGCAGCGTCGCCTGTGACTGTACAGACCAATGCGAGAGAGGCAGTCTCTGTCACAGCAGTCGCATGTGTATGCTGATGCTGGTCTGTTGGCTGTCATCCCTTTTCTGCGAACTCGCTTTTCTGCTGCAGCAGATGACAGTTTGTCCTCACCAATCCGCAGCTGTTTCTTGAGAGTAGTTCTCCAGCTGTTGCGGTCGTCTGCAAGGTCCTCCCAGGACTCAGTGTTGATCTCAAGTGCCTTCATGTCACGCTTGCAAACGTCTTTGTATCTCAGCTGTGGGTGGCCAATGTTTCTCTGCCCTGTGGCAAGCTCACCATAAAGGATGTCTTTTGGGATGCGACCATCTTCCATGCGGCGAACGTGGCCCAACCAAGCTTCCCCCCTCTTTCATTTTGTGTACCAAGGCCATGAGGTCCAACTATATCCTAGACCCTATTCTGTCCCACTTTAGCATTAAAATCTCCCATTATGACTGTAACTTCTTGTGATTTACATTGGGCCTTGGCCATCTCTAAAACTTCGTAGAAGTTGTCGATGTCTTCATGAATATTTTGCGGATGTTGGTGCATACACCTGTATGATGTTGATATCAAAAGGTTTGCCTCCGAATTTGACCAGTAAAACTCTGTCAGACACTGCCCAGTATCCCTTAACTGCTTTTGATTTCTCTTTGTCCATCATGATGCCTACTCCTCTTTCATGTGAATTACCACCAGAGTATATCACTGTATATTCCCCTGATGTTATCAAGCCTGCCCCCTTCCATCTCATTCCCCCCATTCCTAAAATACTGATGTTAAGCCTTTCCATCTCCATTTTGATGTTGTCTAATTTACCTTTCTGCAGCATTGTTCTGATGTTCCATGTTGCTATTTTGGTGTTGAATTTAATTTTGGTCGCAGTAGCTGACTGACGGTCTGGTGTCACCTGTGCCGCATGACAGTCCCTACCAGACGAAGGTGCTCCATAGGAGCACCTATTGACGTCGTTAACTTTCTTCTTTCTCTTTCTCCTGTCCACAGTTTCATTGTTTGTTGGAAACAGAGCGTCTGATTTGAACGTCAGTGGGAAAGCTAAGATGATGTCCAGCTGTGGGTGACAGTAGTTTGTGTGGGTCACACTAACACTACTAGTTTGACTTAGTGTGTTAACCCTTTGACTCGCACACCCTTTCCACCAACTGCTAATATTTAACTCTTTCATTCCCTCACCCAATCCACCAGCTTTCTGCAGGACAGGGTGAGTGATTGGTTTGGTTTGGTTCAGTTTTTACGTCTACACCCACCTCAGGTGATATGGCCGACAGGGATAACCATCCCAGGGAAGTGGGGGAAGGGGGATCTATCTAATCCTATGCTGACTCCACCAGAACAACAGTGATGTTAAGATGGGACAGTGAGAAGGCCAGTTTTAATGTAGCGTACCCCAGGATTCGAACCCGCAACCATTAGCATGTGAAGGGTGAGTGAATCAAAGGGTTAAGTTTTTGCTTTGTTAGCATGGTTGACAATGCAGAGTGCTGGTGGGCAGGGTGCGGGAGTCAAAGGATTAAGTCTTCAGCTGAGACAATGGCTAAGACCAGTAAGTGACGCTGTGTTTGTGTCTAACTCTCCTGTCTGGGTTTTGTTTGTATTGATGTAATAGGGTCACATCACAGTCATTTTCATACTTGAAAGAGGCAGGCTAGTAGTGTAGAATGGATGGGTATAAGTAGTACCCCCTTCAAATTTGCCCCCAGTCATTTTGGGTGTTTGTGTTTGTGTGTGTGTGTGTGTGTGTGTTTGTGTGTGTGTGTGTGTGTGTGTGTGTGTGTGTGTGTGTGTGTGTGTGTGTGTGTGTGTGTGTGTGTGTGTGTATGTGTGTTGTTTCACTATTACATAGTAGGCCTCCTTCGGTCATGACTGACCATGGACAAAGTACATCCGTTCTAATGTCTAGATGGGCTGTCTGCTTGGTCCAAGCAGCGTCGCCTGTGACTGTACAGACCAATGCGAGAGAGGCAGTCTCTGTCACAGCAGTCGCATGTGTATGCTGATGCTGGTCTGTTGGCTGTCATCCCTTTTCTGCGAACTCGCTTTTCTGCTGCAGCAGATGACAGTTTGTCCTCACCAATCCGCAGCTGTTTCTTGAGAGTAGTTCTCCAGCTGTTGCGGTCGTCTGCAAGGTCCTCCCAGGACTCAGTGTTGATCTCAAGTGCCTTCATGTCACGCTTGCAAACGTCTTTGTATCTCAGCTGTGGGCGGCCAATGTTTCTCTGCCCTGTGGCAAGCTCACCATAAAGGATGTCTTTTGGGATGCGACCATCTTCCATGCGGCGAACGTGGCCCAACCAAGCTTCCCCCCTCTTTCATTTTGTGTACCAAGGCCATGAGGTCCAACTATATCCTAGACCCTATTCTGTCCCACTTTAGCATTAAAATCTCCCATTATGACTGTAACTTCTTGTGATTTACATTGGGCCTTGGCCATCTCTAAAACTTCGTAGAAGTTGTCGATGTCTTCATGAATATTTTGCGGATGTTGGTGCATACACCTGTATGATGTTGATATCAAAAGGTTTGCCTCCGAATTTGACCAGTAAAACTCTGTCAGACACTGCCCAGTATCCCTTAACTGCTTTTGATTTCTCTTTGTCCATCATGATGCCTACTCCTCTTTCATGTGAATTACCACCAGAGTATATCACTGTATATTCCCCTGATGTTATCAAGCCTGCCCCCTTCCATCTCATTCCCCCCATTCCTAAAATACTGATGTTAAGCCTTTCCATCTCCATTTTGATGTTGTCTAATTTACCTTTCTGCAGCATTGTTCTGATGTTCCATGTTGCTATTTTGGTGTTGAATTTAATTTTGGTCGCAGTAGCTGACTGACGGTCTGGTGTCACCTGTGCCGCATGACAGTCCCTACCAGACGAAGGTGCTCCATAGGAGCACCTATTGACGTCGTTAACTTTCTTCTTTCTCTTTCTCCTGTCCACAGTTTCATTGTTTGTTGGAAACAGAGCGTCTGATTTGAACGTCAGTGGGAAAGCTAAGATGATGTCCAGCTGTGGGTGACAGTAGTTTGTGTGGGTCACACTAACACTACTAGTTTGACTTAGTGTGTTAACCCTTTGACTCGCACACCCTTTCCACCAACTGCTAATATTTAACTCTTTCATTCCCTCACCCAATCCACCAGCTTTCTGCAGGACAGGGTGAGTGATTGGTTTGGTTTGGTTCAGTTTTTACGTCTACACCCACCTCAGGTGATATGGCCGACGGGGATAACCATCCCAGGGAAGTGGGGGAAGGGGGATCTATCTAATCCTATGCTGACTCCACCAGAACAACAGTGATGTTAAGATGGGACAGTGAGAAGGCCAGTTTTAATGTAGCGTACCCCAGGATTCGAACCCGCAACCATTAGCATGTGAAGGGTGAGTGAATCAAAGGGTTAAGTTTTTGCTTTGTTAGCATGGTTGACAATGCAGAGTGCTGGTGGGCAGGGTGCGGGAGTCAAAGGATTAAGTCTTCAGCTGAGACAATGGCTAAGACCAGTAAGTGACGCTGTGTTTGTGTCTAACTCTCCTGTCTGGGTTTTGTTTGTATTGATGTAATAGGGTCACATCACAGTCATTTTCATACTTGAAAGAGGCAGGCTAGTAGTGTAGAATGGATGGGTATGAGTAGTACCCCCTTCAAATTTGCCCCCAGTCATTTTGGGTGTTTGTGTTTGTGTGTGTGTGTGTGTGTGTGTTTGTGTGTGTGTGTGTGTGTGTGTGTGTGTGTGTGTGTGTGTGTGTGTGTGTGTGTGTGTGTGTGTGTGTATGTGTGTTGTTTCACTATTACATAGTAGGCCTCCTTCGGTCATGACTGACCATGGACAAAGTACATCCGTTCTAATGTCTAGATGGGCTGTCTGCTTGGTCCAAGCAGCGTCGCCTGTGACTGTACAGACCAATGCGAGAGAGGCAGTCTCTGTCACAGCAGTCGCATGTGTATGCTGATGCTGGTCTGTTGGCTGTCATCCCTTTTCTGCGAACTCGCTTTTCTGCTGCAGCAGATGACAGTTTGTCCTCACCAATCCGCAGCTGTTTCTTGAGAGTAGTTCTCCAGCTGTTGCGGTCGTCTGCAAGGTCCTCCCAGGACTCAGTGTTGATCTCAAGTGCCTTCATGTCACGCTTGCAAACGTCTTTGTATCTCAGCTGTGGGCGGCCAATGTTTCTCTGCCCTGTGGCAAGCTCACCATAAAGGATGTCTTTTGGGATGCGACCATCTTCCATGCGGCGAACGTGGCCCAACCAGCGCAGCCGACGCTGTCTCAGCATGGTATGCATGGTTGGGAGGCCAGCGCAGGTTAGGACTTCGGTGTTGGTCACCTTGTCTTGCCAGGAAATACCAAGTATGCGCCGTAGGCTTCTCAGGTGGAAGGTATTGAGCCTTTTCTCCTGATGAGCATGCGTGGTCCACGCCTCGCTGCCATACAGCAAGGTGCTGAGGACACAGGCGTTGTATACAGCCATCTTTGTCTTTGTGGTCAGCTTGGGATTTGTCCACACCCTTTGTGTGAGGTGGGCTAGTGTTGTGGCTGCCTTCCCGATCCTCTTGTCGACCTCTGTGTCAAGGGAGAGGTTATCGGTGATGGTGGATCCAAGATATGTGAATTGATGGATGGCTTCAAGCTCGTAGTCATCAATGGTGATGTCTGGTGGAGATGGCGTGTCTTGGCCCAGGACGTTTGTCTTCTTAAGACTGATGGTCAGACCAAAATCTTTGCAGGCCTGGGAGAAGCGGTCCATTAGTGACTGCAAGTCCCGCTGAGTATGGGTCACAACTGCGGCGTTGTCGGCAAATAGCATGTCTCTGATGAGGGCTTCACGGACCTTTGTCCTTGCTCTGAGGTGGGCGAGGTTGAAGAGCCTGCCATCTGATCTGGTCCGCAGGTGGATCCCTTCTTGCGCTGTGCTGAACGCATGCCTCAGGAGGAGAGCGAAGAAGATTCCAAAGAGGGTTGGGGCCAGGACGCAGCCTTGTTTCACACCGCTGCGTACGTCGAAGGGCTTGGAGAGGTTTCCATTGAACTGCACCATCCCTTTCATGTTTGAGTGGAAGGACTCAATTAAGCTGTGCAGTTTGGGGGGACAGCCGATTTTTCAGAGAGCCCTGAAAAGGCCATCTCTGCTGACTAGGTCAAAGGCCTTGGTGAGGTCAATGAATGCCACATAAAGGGGCATCCGCTGCTCTCTGCACTTCTCCTGGATTTGGCGAAGGGAGAAGACCATGTCTACCATGGATCTCTCTGCTCGAAAACCACACTGTGATTCCGGGTAGACGCGTTCAGCCAGTTTCTGCAGGCGGATTAGGAGGACCCGAGCATAGACTTTGCCAACAATGCTGAGGAGCGAGATACCTCTGTAGTTGTTGCAGTCACTCCTTTCGCCCTTGTTTTTGTACAGTGTGACGATCTTGACGTCCCTCATGTCCTGTGGTACAGCTCCCTCATTCCAACACTAACAGAGAACTGCGTGCAAAGGGTGCAGAAGAGAAGTCTTGCAGTGCTTGATGAGGTCTGGGGGAATTCCGTCGTTGCCAGGTGCCTTCCCTGATGCCAGGCTATCAATGGCCTTGCTGAGTTCGTCCGCAGTTGGCTCTGCGTCAAGTTCTTCCATTACCGGCATGCACTTGATGGCATCGAGGGCTAAGGGGGATACCATGTTCTGTGTGGAGTAGAGGTCGGAGTAGTGTTCCGCCCATCTTTCCATCTGTTGGCTAGGATTGCTGATTACTTCCCCAGTGGAGGATTTGAGGGGGCGATCTTGCTCTGTGTTGGTCCCAGTGCCTTCTTGATGCCATCATACATTCCTCAGATGTTGCCTCTTTCAGCAGCACTCTGTATCTCTTCGCTGAGCTCTGTCCAGCACTCGTTTGCGCAGCGCCTGGCGTTAAGCTGAACCTTACTTCTGGCAGCCCTGAGGATTTGCAGGTTCTTCTCACTGGGTGACCGCTTATACTTGGTGAGTGCGGCACGCTTGGCCTCAACAGTGGGAGTCATCTCTGATGATTTGGCCTCAAACTAGTCGTGGGACTTCACAGTTTTCTTCCCAAAGGTGGCCATAGCAATGCGGTGCATGGTGTCTCGTAGCGTTTCCCATCTCTCAGTGGCAGAGTCTCTGGGCTGCAATGCATCGTATTCTCTCTGAAAGGCCTCTGCGAACTGTTCTACAAGATCTGGCTGAGACATCTTGCTGACGTCAATGCGAGGGTTCCCTTGTTTCTTTGAGCAGTGGAACTTCTTTGGTTGTAGCCTGATTTTGCAACATACCAGAGAGTGGTCTGTGTCGCAGTCTGCGCTGTGATAAGAGCGAGTGTGGAGAACGTTTTTGATAGTGGCACGTCTTACTAGGATCAAATCCAGTTGGTGCCAATGTTTTGAGCGGGGATGCCTCCAGGAGACTTTGTGCTGAGGCTTCGTCTTGAAGAAGGAGTTGGCGATGCACAGTTCATGGCAGGTGCAAAACTCAAGCGGTCGCTGTCCATTCTCATTCATTTTCCCCACTCCAAAGGAACCGAGGCAGAAGGGCCATGAGTCATTGTCTGCACCCACTCTGGCGTTGAAGTCGCCCAGGAGAACAAGTTGTTCTGTCCTGGGGTGTTCCTTATGGTTGATGCAAGATTTTCGTAGAACTCATCCTTGGTGTCTGGAGAGGCGGACAGAGTTGGGGCATAAACGCTGATGAGAGTGACATAGCCTTCGGTGGTGTTGAGGCGGAGAGTCAAGAGTCGTTCTGAACCGCCGCTGCCTGGTTCAATCATGTTCAGCAGACTGTTCCTTACTGCAAAGCCTACTCCGTGCTCTCTTGGGGCATCAGAACTCTTTTCTTGCCAGAAGAAGGTGTAGTCCCTTTCCTTTAGTGTTCCTGAGTCAGCCAGCCGTGTTTCCTGCAGAGTGGCAATGTCCACATTGAGCCTCTTTAGTTCGCTGTTTATGACGGCGGTTTTTCTGGCGTCGCTGATGTCTTGCAGATCTTGGGAGAGCCCAGGCATCATTGTTCGGACATTCCAACAGCCCAGTTTCACTGCTGATCCTTTTCCTGATCCGTTTCTTGAATTTGAATTTTTCTTTTTGTTTGGTGCGGTAATTAACGACCTGCTTGTCAGATTTTCTCCTAATCTTCATGCACCCAATGAAGAAGGCAGGTCGTGGCGGGACAGCACCTAACTGGCTGGGGGCTGCCCAGCTTAGGTGGGCGGAAGCTGTCCAGTAAGACACGAAGGTCTCTCCCACCGTCAAAAGCAACCCCTGGCGTCAGCTCTACGCCAGTTGAGCAATGACTTATCACCGGTATCTGTTGCTTCCCGTGTTGTGCCGACACTGGTGTTAGTAGCGAGGCTGGAGTGTCCTCTCCAGGTCGTAGGTGCAGAGTGTTTGTGGATGAATGGACGGATGTAAGCCTGGGCAGTGTAATATGGAAGACAGGCTGTTGCCCATGCAACTTGTCCCCCCTCTCCACCTCGCTGACATATCCAAAGGAACAGCAGGGCTGTTACGTTTTGGTGCCAACGCGGTCGCAGGAGCTGCCGGAAAGTGACAAAGTTTGCCATCCAACTGCCTTAGGGGCCCCACACCGGATTTACTGTCAGGGTTTACTCCCTTAGCTAGGTGGCCACGGGTAGCTCTCCAGAGCTGGCGCCCTTTGATGGATCTAATTTATTTCCACCAGGGTTTCTAGCCACCCTCCTCACCATCCTCCTGAGAGGACTGTGGGGGTGCTGGTTTAGTCGCCAGCAATTCGACCCTGTGACAGGTAGTACTGGGTTCCAGGTTACCAGTAGCGGATACATCTATCCGACCTGATATTTAAATAATATAAATAGCTTTATAGAATACATAAAAATGAATGGACCTGTAAATCAGAACAATACATACTGTTTATTGTTTAGATGACCATTTTAAGGCTGACAGCATGACTAAATCAAAACTGGTTGAAAAGTATATTTTAGGTTGAAACACACACAGTATGGACCAAAGAGAACAAAACAGAATAAAAACACACCAAGCTACTTTAATCCAACACTATAATTATAATCAATACAAACAACAAGCAAACACTTATTATTGTGCAAAATGTCTCCAGCACAACATTATGGAAGAGAGTCTTCATTGAATGTGCTGTAAAATGTTTACACTTGATGTCAGGTACATGGCAAAACTGGTAAGTGTGTGACCAGACTCGGGGAAAACTTTCCTCCAATGCACCAGTTGGCTTATAAGTACATGTCACAAGGACTCATGATGCAAACAAGGGAACTGATAGAAGAGAGGATGTATGTAGTGTACACCACATCCAGAACACGGTTATATAGTTTGTCAGAAAACACCTCTATTCCTACAACAACAGGATGTATGTAATGTACACCACATCCAGAACACAGTTATATAGTTTGTCAGAAAACACCTCTATTCCTACAACAACAGGATGTATGTAGTGTGTACCACATCCAGAACACAGTTATATAGTTTGTCAGAAAACACCTCTATTCCTACAACAACAGGATGTATGTAATGTGCACTACATCTAGAACACAGAGTTATGATTCATGTCAGAAAACACCTCCATCCCTACAACAACAAGATGTATGTAGTGTACACCACATCCAGAACACAGAGCTATAATTCATGTCAGAAAACACCTCCATCCCTACAACAGGATGTATGTAGTGTACACCACATCCAGAACACAGAGCTATAATTCATGTCAGAAAACTCCTCTATCCCTACAACAACAGGATGTATGTAGTGTACACTACATTCACAACACAGAGCTAAAATTCATGTCAGAAAATAACTCTATCCTCACGATAAATGGCTGACAAAGAGGAGATGATATTAATGCAAATGAAGATGATGATAACGAGATGACAACGACATGTATGGAAAGTTTTTGTTTACAGAACAGGTGCAGATGTTTTGTGTCAACTTTTCTTGAAAGATAGAACAAAAATGACTTTCTGAGGACTGAAAAAAAGTATAATGCTTTTATTTCCCCTATTGAATTCTTAGTTTCATTTTTATGTAATTGCCTAGCTTTCAGTGCTTTTTGTTGTAGTTTTGTTTTACATTTTTCAAAGTTACACCAAAACATTTCACGAATCACAATTATCTAGATTTGAGGTATGTCTTCCTAATTTTTTTTTATCTAAATTGAAAATTACCTAATTAGTCTTTTGCTTAAGTGTACTCAGCCTAAATTTTAGCAACTATTGTGCAAGCCGTTTAGACTTATTTTTGCACAAATATTCTTCAATACATCCGATAAAAACGAAAGCTATATCTTGTGATTTCTAATGTGCTAAAACACACACACACACACACACACACACACACACACACACACACACACACACACACACACACACACACACACACACACACACACACACACACACACACACATACTTATTCAAATATCAAAAAAGAGAAATGAAGAATGCAAGTATCATA
>JAPXFY010000110.1:0-2500 GCA_030674185.1 Monoplex corrugatus
TACATTAAAACTGGCCATCTCACTGTTTCCCATCTTAACATCATTGTTGTTCTGGTGGTGTCGGTATAGGATTAGATAAGTCCCCCTTCCCCCACTTCCCTGGGATGGTTATCCCTGTCGATCATATCACCTGAGGTGGGTGTCGACGTAAAAACTGAACGAAACATAGCAAACCAAGCAAAACTTCCACGAGGTTTCATTGATCAGGAGAAATTAGCCTTCTTGCTTTTCTCAAAGTTTGTGATAAAGAAAAAAGAAAAAAAAAGAAATCGGGTGGCGCTGCACTGCGGTGACTCGCTTTCAAGGGGGAGGGGGGGGGGAAGCAACCCAATTTTCACATGGTAAATCCACTGTGACAAAACCCGGCAAAAAGAAATGAATATGTGACCTCCCACCAGTCTTAACTAGCATATCGGGCATTTTGAGATATACATATCACTGGAAAATGTACATTCTGCTGATTGTTTTGGTACTTGAATAAAGCTTGTACTAAAAAAAATGTAGAAGTTATGTATGTTTAAAGTCATTAAGTTGTATGACGGTCATTTTGAGAAAACGGCCTCTAAAGTTTTTGTGTGCTCTCCTACAAATTTTCCTTAAATTTCTTTATTTGGTGGCTTTGACCCAGTTTGTTTCTAATTTTCGCTGTCATTATCTGAAAAGGTGCACCAAAGAGCTTTCTGTAGAATATTACGTGTGGGTACTGTGCAGGTTACGGTTCATATTAAGAGACAAAAATAGGTACTTTTGGTTGGAAATTGCGTTCTTTCTGCTGCGATCAGTGCATTAAAATACCATTTTAAATTGATTAATAATATTTTTTCAAGAAGAAAATTTCTGTGGGGGATAGATTATAGTCTACAGAAATCAATTTTGAGAAAAAATCAAAACACCCCAGATAGACCCTCAGTCACCTTTTCAGCTCCTAGTGCTGTTCGACTGACTGCGAGTTAAGACTGATTTCGTGGTGGGGGGGTCACATATGCGTATGAACATAGGGTTCATTTGGGAGAGTTATTTATGTATTTATTTATTTGGGGGAGGGGGATGTTGGTTGTTGCTTCTGGCCACAATGTTTTCTTCATTGGCAAAACGCGATTGTTTATATGTTATAGGCAAAGATATCCCAAATCTCTCTCTCACTCACTCTCTGTCTGTCTGTCTGTCTGTCTCTCTCTATCTACCTATCTATCTCCCTCACTCACTTTCTTTCTTTCTTTTTGTCTCTGTCTATGTCTCTCTCTCTCTCATTCCATCTCTCTCTCTCATTCCATCTCTCTCTCTCTCCCTTTCTCTCTCTCTTTCTCTCTCTCTTTCTCTCTCTCTCTCTCATCACTTTATTTCTTTTTTCTCTCTCTCTGTCTCTGTCTGTCTGCTTGTCTGTCTGTCTGTCTGTCTGTCTGTCTGTCTGTCTCTCTCTCTCCTCTCTCTCTCTCTCTCTCTCTCTCTCTGTCTCCACCAAAGTGTGTGACTGTTCATTCCAAAATTTTACGTTATACTCTGTGTATTTTGCTAGACGAATCACAGGCGTTAGGTATTTTTTACCTGACGGTATCGTTCGTCTGTTCGTTCATTCATTCGTTCATTCGTTTGTCCGTCCGTTCGTCCGTTTTTTTTTCATTCAGTAAGGTTTTAAGTAATAACACAGAAATGGTATATGAGAACTTGTAGAAAATTAATGTTTTCTTTTTTTTTTTTTCTATAGAAGTCTTAAAATATTCTGTTCCCTTCTTTTGATGGGTTAATTTAAATCCCAAACGTGAGGAGGAATCGTCTTGTGTATGTCACCAGACGGAAGGGGTACACACTCTTAATTATTGAAAGACCAACACTATCAAACGGGAGAGCAGAGAATCCGACAAAAACATCGGTATCTCACAATGCAATTTTTTTTTTAAAAGCTTTTTTTGAGCAACATTCTCACAGCCAGTCCTCGTATACTCTGAGAGTGGTAGGACTTTAAACTCAACAAAACAGAACAGAAACGGGAGAGATCCCTCTGAAGTTTATGGACCCGCTCTGCTACCAAGTTCTTACGTATGTTGCTGAACATTACTAATTATATTCCACACAACATAGCACAATACTACGGCCGCTGAACGAAAGACTCAAGACTTACATAATCGTCAAGTTGACGACGTCTCCCACCCCCACCCCCCGATTTTCATGTGACCCTTTGGCTGGCTGGAGGTGCTTGACCCTCTTACTGGCTAACGGTACTGCTTCCATTGTTCAGCGATGCGTGAAGACACTGGTGATCCCTAAGCCAAACAGACCAAAACGGCATATACATTCTCACTGTGCCCAGGCGTTGGCTGCTCTGTCACTATAGGTGTTCTTAGACATACATATCAAAGTATGGCGGTCTTTTAGCACTACATCACACCCACTTTTGTTTTCTTAAGTATTAATGAGAAAATGGTCAAGGGGAAAAAACAAAAACAAGCAAAGAAACAAACAAAACGCACAAAACAAAACTGGACAGAGCTGCAGGGAAGTT
>JAPXFY010000110.1:17500-20000 GCA_030674185.1 Monoplex corrugatus
CGTCAATTTTAGTTGGCATGACTTGACAAAACTGTGAAACCGTTTTGATTAAACGCATAATGAAAACTTAGTCAAACGAAGTCGTGTGTTGATGCGCCGTCTTTATTTAACCCCTTGACCCCCATACTCTTTTCACCAACTGCAAAAACTTAACTCTTTGACTCCCTCACTCTATCCACCAGCTTCCTGCAGGAAGCTGGTAAGATTGGGTGAGAGAATCAAAATGTTAAGTTTTTGCTTTGCTGGCGTGGTTGACGATGCAGGATGCTGGTGGACAGGGTGCGGGAGTCAAAGGGTTAAGGATTTAACCAGTGTTAACCTTGTGAAACGGAGCGAAGACTAGACTTCAAACTGGCGTCAGCAATCATCCGTCAGCCACTCACAGGCAAATTCATCCATGGATTTTTTTTTAATTATTATTATTTTTTTTAGTCTCTTCAAGAAGGGTTCATGCACTGGAAGCATTCTATATCCGCTCTACGCAAATCTGCTAGCAGTTATCTGGTAGACTTTGGATTCTGCGCAAAAACCGGTGTGCTGGCAAGGTCTTGAAATGGGGACGGGGAGATGGGGTGTGGTGTGTGTGTGTGTGTGTGGGGGGGGGTGGTGAATGGGTTGGTGGAAGAGAGAGAAAGAGCTTATGAAACATTATGCTGACACCACCAGAATGATGGAGATAACAAGACAGGCAGCGAACAGTCCAGTTTAGTTTGTCTGTTTGTTGATTTGTTTGTTGATTTAGTTGTTGATTTGTTGGTCGTTTTTTTTTTTTCTTGTTTCTTTGTTTGTTTAGATGCTTGTTTGTGTGTTTTCGTGCTTGCTTGTGTAATTTTGCTGCCTTGGATTGAACACGAAACATTATTATTATTTTTTTTGTGTGTGTCTTTTTAGGATCATGGCACTTAGGGAGTTTACCTTTGTGCTCACCTTTTTTTTTTCTTTGTCCCTTATCTGTACGCCACCGTGATGGCCACAGAAGCTGGCACAGTTCTTTGTTTATTTGTTTGTGTTTTACAATGCAGTGACAATGATGTCTATGAGGATGATAATCATGATGCTTTGGAATTCCATCAAGGATTGAGACTGCATGACCGGGCTGCACTTTACGCTTACTATCGTCATATATTTTGGAGTCATCCAGGCCCTAGAGATGCAGACACCTGCGGTGCTGGTCAGAAATTTAGCAAACCCTCAATGACGCATCCGCGAAGTGAATGAGACTCGACTGTGTGGTCCCAGTCTTTTCAATGAGCCCATAGTACGCCCAAGTCTGGGTAATTACAACAATAACAACAATATTTTATTTATATAGCGCAAAATCTTGATAAAATCAAATCTAAGCGCTAAAACAGACACACACGCACGCATACACGCACACACACACACACGCACGCACGCACGCACACACACACACACGCACACGGCTATAAATGGGGAGAAAGAATAAAAGCAATGGAAAATTATAGAGAGCATATTATATACAATTATATATTACAATGTGATTCCCCTCCGAGTGGAGACAGGCTGCAGAGGGGACTGAGTGAGAGGAGAAAAGGTGAGTTTTGAGAGCGGACTTGAAGGAGCCGGAGAGCCGAGAAAAAACACGATGATATGTTTTTGAAGGGGACTGATGGAGATTCGAACCCATAGCATTCAAGTCGGTAGTCCGTTGCGTTAACCACTAAGTCACGGCGACTGGTTGAGACATCAAATCTTGAATCCACATCATCATCATCAGTTGCCTTGCCGCATGGCGTTGGCGATTATGGACTTCCATCTGTCTCTATCTCTTGTTGCCTCAAGCATCTCTTCCACCGTCCCTGTCTTCAGCTACACTGCAAGTCCGTCTAGTATCTTCTCCCTGGGTCTACCCTGTGCTCTCCTTCCCTCCAGCTTTCCCGTTGTGACCAGGTGTTCCAATTCCCCCTTCCTCATAAAATGGCCTATGAATGTTGCCTGCCTTTTCCTAATCTTCCTTATGAATGATCTACTGGTGTCTGCCTCCATCAAGACTGTCTCGTTTGTTTTCTTTGCTGTTCATGGAACTCTCAACATCCTTCTTAGAAACCACATCTTGGCTGCCTCAATCTTGTTCTGGCTTTGCTTGTTGACTGTCCACGCATCGCAACCGTACAACAGTATTGGTTCTATATAACATTCAAGAACTCTCTTCATGATGTTAATTGATAGGCATTTGTTGGTAAGAATGCTCTCCATCTTTTTGAATGTTGTTTTTGCTTGGCCGATTCTGCTGGCTATTTCTGATGTGCATCTGCCGTCTGGTGAAATGATCGTTCCCAGGTATTTAAATTTTTCAACCTGTGTCAAGGTTGTGACGTTTGCTGTTATCCACAGCTCAGTTAAAGAACCAACCAGTCCGCTTTATGGGGATCGGATTACCTACATGTGAATGTTTCTTGAGCCGGACACGATTTCTTGCAGTAGGACTGATAACCAGCACTTCTATCTCTGCTCTGCGATTCTCCATGCCTAATCAGAC
>JAPXFY010000110.1:25000-27500 GCA_030674185.1 Monoplex corrugatus
GACCGACTTACCAATCAATCAACCAACCAAACAGTCAAACAACCAACCCATCAACCAATCGGCGGACTGAACGATCAACCGACCACTGACCAATCAACCAATCAACCAGCCAACCAGCCAACTAACCAGAATAAAAAAAATCTGATGAATAAACAAAAGACAACAAACAAACAAAACAAACAAACAAACAAACAAACTAACTAACAAACAAACAAACAAACAAACAAACAAACAGCCAACCAACCAACCAACCAAACACCTCACTGTATAATATTGTAACTCCAAACTCAAACTGTGGTAGATGGTCACATATAAAACCATTTCACCACCTACTTCACCAGTTTTTATCTTCACAACATGTTATACAAACAGTTCGACATGGTTTTTTTTTCTTCTTTTTGTGGTGATGTATGTTTGCCCAAATCGAGAAAAGACCAAACAACTTCTCTTTCCTGCGCAGACTAGCTCCATTAGACATGTAACGATGAGACACCCAAAGATTATCACAGGCACATTTCTTAGCATCTCTCAGTAGATCAACAAACTTACAACTTCACAAAGCTTCCAGTGGATTCATCAACCCACAACACTCGTCTGAACAAACAACTGTGTGCTGTGTGGGACCACGAGTGTACATGTACTCAGGCACTGCAGACGGAGAAACTGGTTTGGGGGGGGGGGGGGGGGGGGGGGTTGGGTTTCTCTCTCGCGACTATCGAGCGGGGGCCGATCATTTGGTGTGTTTTGGGTCTGAACTCTGTGGACAAATATTTAGTCATCTTCTTCACAGTTTTAGTAACTGCTGTGCAGATCTGACAAAATATCAGACGTTGCGAGGGCTTGGGGTTTCCCATCCTCTTCCTTCTTCCCCCTCCCCCTCCACACACACACACATATGCACGCACGCACGCACGCACGCACACACACACAAACACACATATACATACATACACAGATACACACACACATACACGCATACACTTACACACACACACACACACTTACACATACACACACACACACACACATACACACACACACACACTTACACACACACACACACATACACACACATACACACACACACACACACACACACACACATACACGCAAACCACACACAAACACATACACACACACACAAACCACACACACACACACACACACACACACACACACACACACACATACACAAACAAACAAACAAATACACACCCATACACCCCACCACACACATATATACACACACACACACCATACACACACAAAACACACACACACACAGACACACACACACACAAACAAGCACATACACACACACATACAAACCACCCACCCACCCACACACACACAAACACACACATACACACATACACACAAACACTTACACACACACACACACACACACACACACACACACACACACACACACACACACACACACACACACACACACACACACACACACACACACACGCACACACACACCATTTTCTACGCCATCTTATTGGCAACAGAAGCCGGGACAGTTTTTACAAATCTTTCTTTTTTTTTTTTCGTCCCAGTTTTTACTATGTCACCCAAATGGCCACAGAAGCTGGAAAAAGTTTTTTATAATTCGAGGATGATGTTGACGATGAGGGTGATGAGCGTAATGCTATGCAGTTATTTTTTGGAATCGAAACTGTGCGACAAGGTTGTACTGTACGCTTACTATCATAATACATCCTATCATCAACTATGCCCGAGAAATACTGACACCTGCAGTGTTGGTCAGGAGATTTGAGCAACATCCTCAATGACAAATCTGTGAAGTGGATGAGACTTGACTGTGTGGTCCCAATCTTCTTTTATTTTATTTTACTTTATCTTATTTTATTTTATTTTATTTGTGTGTGTGTGTGTGTGTGTGTGTGTGTGTGTGTGTGTGTGTGTGTGTGTGTGTGTGTGTGTGTGTGTGTGTGTGTGTTTGTGTGTGTGTGTGTGTGTGTGTGTGTGTTTGTGTGTGTGTGTGTGTGTGTGTGGAGAGAGAGAGAGAGAGAGAGAGAGAGAGAGAGAGAGAGAGAGAGAGAGAGAGAGAGATTGAAAAAATATGTTGTTGGTATGTGAATGAGATTATCATGCAACAGCGCAGGGAGTCGAACTGCGAGTAGCGCTATACAAAAACTATTTATTATTATCATCATCATTATTATTATCATTATTATTATTATTATTATTGCTATTATTATTATCATATTATTATTATTATCTATATTAATATTATTATTATTATCATTCTTCTTCTTCTTTTTTTTTGTTATTATCATCGTCATCATTATTAATCCCGATGAATCGATGGCACGCTCAATCCTGGATAGGAGCCAGCTAGGACCTAACCATTCCACAATGATTGTAAAAAGGACTGATGGGGATTCAAACCCACAGTCTTCCAGTCGGTAGTCGTTTGCGCCTACCACTACACCACGGCAACTGGTTGGAGGTCTAGTGGTTAAAGATC
>JAPXFY010000110.1:70000-75000 GCA_030674185.1 Monoplex corrugatus
CAAAAAACAAACAAACAAACAAACAAACAACAAAAAAACAAAAACAAAACAAACAAAAACTGCAGACGATCAAGCTGAGAAAAGTATTTTTTTCTTTATTACAAACAACCAGAAATCGAGATTTAACTGAAAGTGTTGTTCTTAAGTTATATAATACTAATTTGTTTTACCCATATTACTGTATGGTTTTGAACTATGGGGGCGTGAGAACTTGAACTTTCTTGAAAACCTGCACTTTAATTTTCTGAAGCATTGGTTAAGTTACCGAAAAGTGATATGGCCGAGTTGGTGATTGGTGAAACTGGGTAACATCCAATTTTAGTGGTTAATTCTAGAATGATTAATTTTTGGGATATCCTTTGACAATATGGACTTCTATTGTGGACGTGACAGAACTGTACTCTGTTCTTCCTTTCTTGTCATTCATAAGAGATAGATGGACCAACTGTGCTGGTAAGGATTTTTATCTATTTGCTTATTTATCTTTTGTTGTTGCTGTGACTACTATTGTCTGTTTTGTTCTTCCAGTTCTTCGTTTTTGTTGTTCTTGGTCTTTTTGTTCTTATTCTTGTTTTTTATTAATGTTCATATTGTTAGTATGTTTATATTATGATAGTAATGATAATGATAATGAGAGGAGGAGGAGGGCAAAGATGATGATGGTGGTTATAATTAACATTCACTGGATGAAGCAGCGGTGAAGTTTAAGTCGTTTTCTCCTAATTTTTGTATTAACATTTTTGGTGTTTGTTCGTTTGTGATCTTACGTCTACGCTTGACTTGGCCGAAAAATTGCGCCTGTCTTGTCTGGTTGTAATAAATGCTCGTTCTGATTCTATTTTGTGTTTTTTTTCTGGTTACCATTCCTTTTGTTTCATTTATTTTCTTTAGCTGTCACGTCTTCTGCGCTGCTGCCTAGGTGTGGATCCCACACCAGTCTTTCCAGATTTTCAACACACTACCTGCCCCAAGTCTATTGAGTTAAAGTCACAGTGAGTGCCAGAAAATTCAAGAGAACCATCACTGTTAAGCCTTATTTGGGGTCACTCGCCATAGAAGAACTGCATTGTTGACCGAATCGTTGCAGTGTAAATCAACAATGTGTCCTGATTCTCCAACTTGCTCAGGACACTTTTGCTCAGTCCCTTTATGACGACAGTTGATGGCTCACTCGACAAGCACCACTGAGAGAGGATGGTCAGTAAATTTTTAGTAACACACCCATGACACATTCACTAAAGTGAATGGCGTTCGATTGTGTGGCTCAAACCTTCGCATGGGACCACATTCACTAAAGTGAATGGCGTTCGATTGTGTGGCTCAAACCTTCCCATGTGGCCACATTCACTAAAGGGAACGCCATTCGGTTGTGTGGCTCAAACTTTCCCATGGGACCACATTCACTAAAGTGATTGACATTCGATTGTATGGTTCAGTCCTTCCCCTGGGGCCACAGACTACTCATTTCAGGACTATGGAACTTAAACCGCATCTTTTCAATCGTTAGTCTGTTTGCCCTATAATCCCTTAATCAATAGTGATGGTCTGGGTTTTTACATATTGTTGTACTCTTTCACACTGTGCCAGTCTCTTCAGCTTTCCTCAGAGAATCCTCGTGCTGTTTCCATCAGTCGACACCTAGGGAAGGCGTTGTACCTCTCAGGGAAGATTAGAAGTTGTGCACATTTTTCCAAGAGATCAAACTCGTCTGTGAGTTTCACAGAACTAAAGATTGGGTATCGAATGTTGCCACGGGGGTAGATTTCCATCGTGTTGAAAGAGTCTGACAGTGAAGATGGCCGTCTAATATGGGAAACTGTTAGTGTCTATATAAAAAAAGCTTTTAAGTTGGTCTGTTTTCTTATGATTCAGTATAGCCTTCTGAATACGACCTTTTATTGATCTGTTAAAATCAGATTGTTATTGAAGTGAGAAAGCTGTCTCTGCATGTCAGATCCCCATGTAAATCTGTCTGCAGCAGTTAAATCTCAGGTATACATGATGATTTAAAATCCAGTTGAGGTTGATGGACAGAGAGAGAGAGAGAGAGAGAGAGAGACAGACAGACAGACAGACAGAGAGACAGACAGAGAGAGAGAGGCAGACAGACAAACAGACAGACAAAGACAGAGACAAAGAGACAGAGAGAGAGACAGAGACAGAGAGAGAGAGAGAGAGGGAAGAGGAAAGAGAGAGAGAGAGAGAGAGAGAGACAGACAGACAGACAGATAGACAGACAGACAGAGAAAGAGAGATGTTCGCACACGTTCATATAACAAACACAACTCTCTCTGTCTTTCTCTCTTTCTCTCTCTCTCTCTCTCTCTCTCTCTCTCTTTCATACACACACACACACGCAAACACACAGACACACACACAGACTCACACACAGACACACACACAGACATACACACACACACACACACATACGTACTCGCGCGTACACACACACAAACAAACAAAGGAGACACACACACACACAACACACAACACACACACACACACACACACACACACACACACACACACACACACACACACCTCACACACACACACACACAGGCATTGCCACACTCAAATGACCGCAAACCCATTTTCAAGGAATTCCAATGAAAGCCCTTGTCGATGGGTTCTGTTATCCAGCAGGCCCATTGTGATTCCTTTCATTTGTGGCTGGTTTGATGCTGCAGCAGTGACGGCCATTTGTCAGGGAAACCAATCAGAGCCGTCAACACAAATCCATTCTCATCTCGTATGGAATCACTTATCTGGCTAACTAGCTATGCTTATGACAAAAACAAGATATAAATGGAAACAGGGTATGATTAGCGCCAAACAAAACGACCTTCATAACAAAAAAAACAACTTAACAATAGCGATGCAATGAAGAAAAGCAAAATATCTTCAAGCCATTGTAAGACACTCTCTCCTCTTTTTTTCGAAGACAAATTTAAGTTTTTTTTTTTATATTTCGTAATGTTACTGGGTTCTTTGAAAACATTATCCCCAAAGCAAAAACTGAAAGTAGATTGAGGATAACTGTAGACTGTTACACCAGCGAAAAGAAATTTCCAATTATCATCAGAAGTTCCTGAAAACGTGGTGTTCTCACACCCTTTGCAAAAAGCTAATTCTAAACTTTCAGAGAGAAAGACGGCATTTTCTTTTCTGAATTGATCATCGGTGTAACCTGAATACATTTGGTCATTCATAATTATTCTCTCTCTCTCTCTCTCTCTCTCTCTCTCTCTCTCTCACGCACACACACACACACACACACACACACACACACACACACACACACACACACACACACACACACACACGCACATTTTTATCTCTCTCTGTCTGTCTCTCTCACTCACTCTCTCTCTCTCTCTCGCCTTTCTCTCTCACCTCTCTCACTCTCTTTCTCTGCCTCTCTGTCTCTGTCTGTCTATCTGTCAGTCTGTCTGTCTGTCTCTCTCTAGTTGTACCTCTCTCTGTCTCCCTCCTTCTCTGCCTCTTCTCTCTCTGTTTATCTCTGCCTCTGTCTTTCTGTCTGTCTTCTTGTCTCTCTGTCTCTGAGCTGATTTACTTATGTGTCTTTTGCTGTTGGTATTCCTGCTTTTGTTTTCTCGCTTCTCCTGTTCTTCTTTTTTGGTTCTTCTTGTTTTTCTAGTTCTTCTTCTCGTTTTCATTAATATTCATGTCATTCTTATGTTTATACTATAACAATAATAATGTTAATGAAGAGGAAGAGGAAGGCTAGGATGATGATGATGATGATTATAATTACCATTCACTGGAAGAAGCAGCAGGGAAGTTTCAGTCGGGTTCTCTTAATTTTTGTATTAGGTGTTTGTTCGTTTACGCTTGACAAAGGCCAGTTGGCCGAAAAATTGGGCCTGTCTTATCTGGTTGTAATAAATACTCGTTCTGATTCTTTGTGTGTGTGTGTGTGTGTGTGTGTGTGTGTGTGTGTGTGTGTGTGTGTGTGTGTGTGTGTGTGTGTGTGTGTGTGTGTGTGTGTGTGTGTGTGTGTGTGTGTATGTGTGTGTGTGTTTTTCTGGTTACCATTCGTTTTGTTTCATTTATTTTCTTTAGCTGTCACGTCTTCTGCGCTGCTGCCAAAGTGTGGATCCCACACAAGTCATTCTAGATTTTCAACACACTGCCTGCCCCAAGTCTATTGAGTTAAAGTCACAGTGAGTGCCAGAAAATTCATGAGAACCATCACTGTTAAGCCGTATTTGGGGTCACTTACCCTAGAAGACCTGCACTTTTGGCCGAATCATAGCAGTGTAAATCAACAGTGTGTTCTGATTCTCCAACTTGCTCAGAACACTTTTGCTAAGTCCCCATATGACGACAGTTGATGGCTCACTCGACAAGCACCACTGAGATAGGATGGTCAGTAATTTTTTAGTAACACCCCCATGACACATTCACTAAAGTGAATGGCGTTCAATTGTGGGGCTCAAACCTTCTCAGGGGGCCACATTCACTAAAGTGAATAGCATTCGATTGTGTGGCTCAAACCTTCGCATGGGACCACATTCACTAAAGTGAATGACATTCGATTGTGTGGTTCAGTCCTTCCCCTGGGGCCACAGACTACTCATTTCAGGACTATGGAACTTAAACCGCATCTTTTCAATCGTTAGTCTGTTTGCCCTATAATCCCTTAATCAATAGTGATGGTCTGGGTTTTTACATATTGTTGTACTCTTTCACACTGTGCCAGTCTCTTCAGCTTTCCTCAGAGAATCCTCGTGGTGTTTCCATCAATCGAAACCAAGGGAAGGCGTTGTACATCTCAGGGAAGATTAGAAGTTGTGCACATTTTCCAAGAGATCAAACTCGTCTGTGAGTTTCACAGAACTAAAGATTGGGTATCGAATGTTGCCACGGGGTAGATTTCCATCGTTTTGAAAGAGTCTGACAGTGAAGATGGCCGTCTAATATGGGAAACTGTTAGTGTCTATATAAAAAAAGCTTTTAAGTTGGTCTGTTTTCTT
>JAPXFY010000110.1:80000-87500 GCA_030674185.1 Monoplex corrugatus
TTGTGGGGCTCAAACCTTCCCAGGGGGCCACATTCACTAAAGTGAATAGCATTCCATTGTGTGGCTCAAACCTTCGCATGGGGCCACATTCACTAAAGTGAATGACATTCGATTGTGTGGTTCAGTCCTTCCCCTGGGGCCACAGACTACTCATTTCAGGACTATGGAACTTAAACCGCATCTTTTCAATCGTTAGTTAGTCTGTTTGCCCTATAATCCCTTAATCAATAGTGATGGTCTGGGTTTTTACATATTGTTGTACTCTTTCACACTGTGCCAGTCTCTTCAGCTGTCCTCAGAGAATCCTCGTGCTGTTTCCATCAGTCGACACCAAGGGAAGGCGTTGTACCTCTCAGGGAAGATTAGAAGTTGTGCACATTTTCCAAGAGATCAAACTCGTCTGTGAGTTTCACAGAACTAAAGATTGGGTATCAAATGTTGCCACCGGGGTAGATTTCCATCGTGTTGAAAGAGTCTGACAGTGAAGATGGCCGTCTAATCTGTGAAAACTGTTAGTGTCTATATAAAAAAAGAAGCTTTAAGTTGGTCTGTTTTCTTATAATTCAGTACAGCCTTCTGAATACGACCTTTTATTGATCTGTTAAAATCAGATTGTTATTGAAGTGAGAAAGCTGTCTCTGCATTTCATATCCCCAAGTGAATCTGTCGGCAGCAGTTAAATCCCAGCTATACATGATTAAAAATCCCGTTGAGGCTAAGAGAGAGAGAGAGAGACAGACGGAGAGAGACTGAGAGACGCTTGACGCGCTAAGCACGCCTTTTATTGACAAAAGCTTTTTACAGCTATGTTGCCAAGGGGTATTCACCCTCATACATTGGCGTTGTTGAGTAAGTCTCATTGAAAAAACAATAACAGAATGGAGAAAAATGATTCTATTTATGTACAAAAACAAAAAGACAATCAATGAAATAATTCTAAGACACTTTACCTTAGTGTCACACACAAAATGTGATTGAAATAAAGCAAATAAACAGTCAAATATTTTGACCATCCAACATTTCCCTTTTATTCCAAGGTGTTCTTTTCACACAGATAGCTTTTCATTCCTGATCTTAATTGCATCGGCTATGTATTTTGCTAAGCATGTGAGTATTTGTTCATTTTCAGATGATAGTACTGTTTTGAGATCCCTGCTTACTACACAATGGGATGCAAATAACTTGGAGTTTTCTCTTAATGAATTTAGAGCTGTACAATAAAAAATAAAATGAGTTTCGTCTTCTGTGGTCAGCTGGCACAGTTTGCATAAGTCATTATTTTCTTCATTACTAATAAACCATTTCTTATTTACTCCTAATCCCAGCGTTTTACATCGAAAGCGCGCAAGCAGAGATCTGTGCCATCTATTTTGTATTACTGTTACATATTTTTCCGGTTGAAAAATGTTTTTGAAGGAAAAATACCAATTGTATTTCGTGCCTTCTTCAATATCTGAATGCCAGTTTTGTTTATAAGAGTTTATAAGACAATCTTTGAATTCTGAAATGAAAGCAGTATCACTCCCTACGTCTTGTGCTAGCCAAACAATACCAAATCCGTTCTGCATAAGAACATTTTTAACATTATCGACCCAATTTCTTTTACCTCTTTCGTGTTGCTGTAGTAACATTTCATATGCCTGTTTACATAATCGTGATGGCGGAAGTTTGAGTATTTTTAGCCAGTACTTTATGCATTTAATAGTTGTTCGTAATTTAAGTGGATATCTACCAGTTTCACCGTAAGCTATTTTGTTGGAGGAGTGAAGAGGGATGTTTAAAAAAACGTTTTATTGCAAATGTGTGGACAATCTCCATCTGTTTATTGTCATATAAGCCCCAAATTTCTGCTGCATATGTAATCATAGGTTCTATCTGTGTATTAAACAGTTTCCAATATAGTATTGGGTCTATAGTATTCAATTTTCTCATAACTCTAAGGATTTCAATCACCCCTCTTTTCCCTTTTCTGCACATCTCTGTCCATGCTGTGGTTAAGCTTAGTTTTGTGGTAAATGTTAACCCTAAATATTTGTAAGAGTTAGTTACTTTAACTTCATAATCTCCATATTTCCATTTTTCATTAATGGAAAGATGTCCACCTTTACGGAATACAATAATATTTGTTTTGTCGAGATTAACGTTGAGAGACAGTCTGTCTGCTTCCTGCTTTAGAACATTAAGTTGGTTTTGGAGTCCGATCACTGTGTCCGAAAGGAGTATAATATCATCTGCAAAAAGCATTAAAAATAACTCAACATGTCCAGGCAGCATTTGTATTCCATGTCTTCCTTTAGCTGATAGTTCTATTGCTAATTCATTAATAAAGAATGAGAACAGTAAGGGGCTGAGCAAACATCCTTGCTTTACTCCCTTTGGACAGTTGAAAAAATCAGTATACAAGTTTTTATCTCTAACACAAGCTATAACTGTATCATATACTCCTCTTATTGCCTTATATAATCTACCATTTACACCTTTATTTCTTAAAACGTTCCATAATTTGTTTCTATTTATTGAGTCGAACGCTTTCCGGAAATCGACAAATGCAACGAAAAGTTTAGAATTTTTATTAAGATACTTTAGAACTAGAGCATAAAGTGTAAATATGTGATCTACAGTGCTGTATCCTGCTCTAAACCCTGCTTGTTCCTCCACTATCATTGCTTCCCTTTGTGCCCATTTTGTAAGTCTTCTATTTAAAATGTGTGTATAAACCTTACCAATTATGCTTGTTAATGATACTCCTCTATAGTTATCAGGATTGTTGTTATCGCCCTTTTTATATATAGGTATAATGATAGACTTTGACCACATTGCTGGGAAATATCCTTTCATGAACAAAAAGTTGAAAAGGTCTTTCAAAAAACTACGCACTTCCTTATTTGCATGTTTTAGCATTTCTCCAAGGATGATATCAATGCCCGCACTTTTGCCGTTTTTCAAGTGTTGAATGCCTTCTGTAATCTCTGTTTTAGATATTGGGTCGTTGAATAAAGGTTCATCTGTTTCCTCTTCTTCTTCAATTACTGTATTTTCTTGTTGTTCTGACTCTTCTGTCTCATCAAAGACATGCGAGAAATGATCGTACCATTGTTGCAAGCTGATATTATTGTACAATACTGTTTTTCTATTTACTGCTCTTATTGTTGACCAGAATAATTTATGGTCGTTTATAGATTCTTTTAACTCTTGTAATCTTTTTTCATCATACTTATTTTTCTTTTCTTTCTTCAATTTATTATACGATTTTCTCTCTTCTACATACAACTGTCTGCGTTCTGTTAGATTTATCTTAGCCCTTCTAAAATTCCTCAACATACGATTAACATTTCTTTTCTTCCGTGCACATTCTTCATCAAACCAATCATTAGTCCTTCTTTTCTTTTTCCCAGTCATACGAATCATGCATGCAGCAGCTCCACACAAGGCTTGTGTAAACATATCAATGCATTCATCCACCCCCTCTATCATTCTTTCTTTAGCCCTTTCCAAACACTGCTTGAACTGGGCTGAGTCAGTCTCGTCTTTATACATTTGCACGCATTCTTCTGACCACACCACCCTCTCTCTCATCCCTCCCTCTCCTCCTCCCTCCTCTCTCACTTCACTCTCTCCCTTTTTCCCATCATCAATCACCCAGGTCAACTCTACAGGAAAATGCCACGAGTGTAGGCTATCAGCTACACGTAAATCACACCTTTCTAACAGTTCATCAGAAACAACAAAATAATCAATAATGCTGCACCCATTTGGTGAGACAAATGTAAACTCACCCTCTTTATCCCCATTACAGGTACCATTTACAATGACAAGATCCAACATGAAACAAAAATCAAGTAAAGATGATCCAAACATATTAGTAGAAAAATCTTTTGATGAACGGACATCATGTTTATCTTCCTTGTCATTATCTAAATGAACATCACAAAAAGTCATCCCCGATGTTTCTGCTTGTACCCCACCTGTTCTTGCATTGAAATCCCCACATAAAATGATATATGCATTTTCTTTTTCAAATATATCCAATAAACTTTCCTCAAGCAATAAAATGCCATCCTTAATTACATTATTTCTATACACTGGGCTCCACTCAGGGGGAATATAACAAGCAATGTATAATATGTCTTTTTCCACTTGAAACAATTTCTTGTCAAATTTTATTGCTACTACGTTATTAACTGTTACGTTCACTGTCTCTTTTACAGAATGACTAAATCGTCTCTTAATCAGAAGTAGCACACCCCCTGAGTTTCGTCCTTGGTTTGATAGTTTTTTTGGCTGGAGCACTATATGCAACAAAATCTGAGAAGCTATTACTGAAATCAAAGTCATTGCTAATAAAAGTTTCTGTTAAACAGATTATATCAAAGTTATTCACATAATTAATAAAATCAGCATCGGACAATTTACTTAATAAATTATCCACATTATAATTCAGAAAGGATAACTGTTTTGTTGAATGATCAAGCCTGTCTCATTTCCCTGTACTACTCGACCTGAGTTCTCTGCCACTAGCCTGTGTTGTCATAAAGCTACGAAGCCCTGTCTGCCTTCCACCCCTATTACCCCCCTGTTGCCCTCCTCGTGCTGTACGTGTCACACCCCGTGTCTGTTTGTCACCTCTGCCCTGTCTGTCTACCTGTGTGTTCCCCTCCACTTTCTTGTTGGCTAGGCTATATCGTCGTTGGCTGTCATGACCTGTACTGTCAGTCACGTGGCTAGTATTGGGGGATTCCCTCCCGCTCTGCTGATCGTCACTTGCTGTATTGCTCGATGCTGCGTATGGGGTAGCAGCTACCTGGGCGAAGCTCCTTGGGTCTGGTCTCCTCGGGCCCACCGTCAGCTTGCCCTTGATGAAGTAAGCTGCCTTCCCCTCGCTCCTTGCCTGGCTGACGATCGCGGCCTGCCTACGTGTCAGATCGTTGACCACCCTTACACCGCTCCCTTCCAGCTTGGCTCTGTACTCCTTGTCTGTTAACACTGTCATTTTGTCCCTCCACTCTCGAAATTTGACAATCATAGGCTTGGGCTGGTTGTCTCTGGCCTGGCCCACGCGATGTGCCCTGACAAAGTCCTCTTCACGCCACTTTTTGGGGCCTGGCACACTGTTGAGGGTCTCCGTCACAGCTCGTGCACACGTGTCATATGTTTCTTGATCCCTATTTTGTGGCACTCCAAACATACGGAGATTATCCCGTCTGGAGAACTCCTCTAACCTGTCTATCTCCGTGGCCATGGATGCAATCTGGTCTGTCATCACTCCTACGTCCTCTGACAGCTTCTTAGTGTCCTCTCTGTCCTGTATAACCTCAGCAACCATATCGTTCATATCAGCTGATATGTTCTGAACAGTCTCTGTCAGTCGTCTGTTTTCTCTCTCCAACCCGTCGCATCTGTTATTGATGTTTTCGCACTGTTCTTTTACTTGTAGTAGTTCTGATTTAATCACACTAAGGTCTCCCCTGATCTCCTCCGTCTGTTGTTGTTGTTGTTGTTTTTGTTCGTGTACAGCACTGATAAGTTGCTTGAACATGTCTGTTGTTGCTGCGAGTGCTCCACCACTTTCTGGGTCTCCAACTGTCATATTTTCCACATTTTTCTCATTTTCTATTGGTCCCGGATTCTTTTCCACATCATTACTAAGGAGAAGTTTCCATATCAGCAACACAGCGTTGGCCAAGCACATAGAAACAAGTTGTGTGTCACACAGGGTGAGCTGACACAAAACAGGCTGGCCCATTTTCTTACTGTCACCAAATGGGTATACGTTTTCTATCCAGAACAAAGTTCCCTGATAATTGACAGAATTCAAAAGCACCCCTGTTTCCCAGTCATGACCGAAAACACAAGTCACACTGTCCACGCCACTGTACACTATGAGTGACAGCAGCAGGAGATAGATGTACGACACGAAAATGTCCGTGACTGTCACTTTGACACACTGACCTCCATTTGTGTTCACGTCACCGTCTTTCTTCTTAAGTCCATTCGCAATTACTTTTCCCCCAAACAGCCCTATTCGCGCTCTCCAAATGCATAAGTCCACCATAATTGAGTTGTAGGTCACAAACACTTTTATCTCGACTAAGAAAGTTGACTGCTAGTCTCGCAGAACATGTACAATTTGGAATTTGCTGCTCCCGATAATCTCACAGCCAGCCTACTCGTCGCCATCATTCTCGTAACCCGAGAGACTGAGAGAGAGAGAGAGACAGACAGACAGAGACAGACAGACAGACAGACAGAGACGGAGACAGAGAGACACAGAGAGACAGAGACAGAGAGAAAGAGAGAGGGAAGAGGAAAGATGGAGAGAGAGACAGACAGACAGAGAGACAGAGAGGCAGAGAGACAGAGAGAGACTGAAAGACAAACACACAGACAGACAGACAGAGAAAGAGAGGGAGAGAATTTCGCACACATTCATGCACACAACACAACTCTCTCTCTCTCTCTCTCCCTCTCCCTCTCTGTCTCTGTCTCTCTCTCTCTATCTGTCTCTCTCTTTCTCTCTCTCTTTCACACACTCACACACACACACACGCACGCACGCACATACACACACATACATACATACACACACACACACACGTACGCACACACACACACACACACACACACACACACACACACACACACACAGAAACAAACAAAGAAAACACAGACACACATACATACACACACATACACACACACACACACACACACACACACACACACACACACACACACACACACACACACACACACACACACACAGAGGCATTGCCACACTCAAATGACCGCAAACCCATTTTTAAGGAATTCCAACAAAAACCCTTGTCGATGGGTTCTGTTATCCAGCAGGCCCATTGTGATTCCTTTCATTTGTGGCTGGTTTGATGCTGCAGCAGTGACGGCCATTTGTCAGGGAAACCAATCAGAGCCGTCAACACAAATCCATTCTCATCTCGTATGTAATCACTTATCTGGCTAACTAGCTATGCTTGTGACAAAAACAAGATATAAATGGAAACAGGGTATGATTAGCGCCAAACAAAACGACTTTCATAACAAAGAACTTAACAATAGCGATGCAATGAAGAAAAGCAAAAGATCTTCAAGCCATTGTAAGACACCCTCTCCTCTTTTTTTCCGAGACAAATTTAAGTTGTTATTTTTTTTATTTCGTAATGTTACTGGGTTCTTTGAAAACATTATCCCCAAAGCAAAAACTGAAAGTAGATTGAGGATAACTGTAGACTGTTACACCAGCGAAAAGAAATTTTCAATTATCATCAGAAGTTCCTGAAAACGTGGTGTTCTCACACCCTTTGTAAAAAGCTAATTCTAAACTTTCAGAGAGAAAGACGGCATTTTCTTTTCTGAATTGATCATCGGTGTAACCTGAATACATTTGGTCATTCATAATCATTCCCTCTCTCGCTTCTCTCTCTCTCTCTCTCTCTCTCTCTCTCTCTCTCTCTCTCTCTCTCTCACACACACACACACACACGC
>JAPXFY010001099.1:0-7500 GCA_030674185.1 Monoplex corrugatus
GTTTTATTTGGGGTTGTTTTGCGCGCGAGCGCGCGGGGTTGTGTGTACAAAAATTTTATACATATACATAAAATTTTACATATATTTACATTTATATATATATATATTATATATATATATATATTGTGGTTGGTGTGTGTGTGTGTGTGTGTGTGTGTGTGTGTGTGTGTGGTGTGTGTATACATATATACACATACATATATCAACGTAATGACGAAGTCAAAATGAAAGTCACACACACACACAACACACCCACACACAACACACACACACACACACACACACACACACACACACACACATCACCACACACACCACCCCCCAACACACACACACCACACACACACACACAAACACACACACACACACACACACACACACACACACACACACACATAAAAAACATAAAAAAACAAAGTTCTTGTAAAAAAAACGAAATCACACAAAGTATAATATCATTTGAAAAAGTAAGCGATATTTGTGGGTCATAAAAAGGGTTACAATTTAATAGGGCCCAAACTTTCCCCTCTCTAATATCAGCGATAGGGACAGCCCCTATACCACCAGACCACAGCAGAAGAAAAATTTTCCGGGCCCATTATGACATACGATGGAGGGCGGGGTCAGAATCCAAAAATACGACCAATCTACGTCATGATCGAACGCGTACTGGTGCCATTTTCTGATGTCTCATAGACATCCACAAAAACCCATTAATCCACAATATGAAAAAAAGTAATGTCACTGACAGGCTAGTGTCAAGTAGATAAACACAGAATTTCTCACTCGAGGATCCTGGGTTTGTTCTGCTCAATTTCAATTAAATTTTGTAAAATCAGTTGAAGTACTTTTTTTCTCGGGTTTGCATAGCCAAAAATTTCTGTTAATCTCAAATGAAACATAGTTTGAAAAGGGACTATACCATATTGGTAAATGACATTTCAAAGTCTGTTTTTGTTGTTTTGTTATATATGTATCAACATACATATAACATAATAATTGATAAACATATGCATATACATTCACATAAAATATCATATATACAATCATATACATATATATATATATAATATACATACATATATATATATTTTAAATAATATATATATATATATAATATATTTATATTATATTATATTATATAAGACATAATCAGCCAAAACTGAAAAGTCAAAAATAAAGTCACAACAAAACCACACACACACGCAGAGACATACACACCATACTACTACTACATACACTACTATACTACTACTCCCACTACTTACTACTACTAACTACTATACACTAATATAATAATAATAAAAATAAAAATAATAATAATAATAAAGTAAATTGTTGTGCACTTAACAATGATATAAAAAAACAACAAATATGACAAAATGAAATGTACATACAACACACCTTTTTTTTTCATTTACCCATAACTCGTACACTTCATTCTCAGCCCCATTCTTATACAACACATCACAAAACACTTCCCCAAACAGGAAAAAATTTCACTTGTGCCTACTTTCCTCTTTCTCCCCTCTCCTTTTTCCTCTCTTTGTCTCTCTCTCTCTCTCTTGGGGCAGAAGTTGGAAAAAAAAAATCCCAAATGCAACCCCCCTCAGCTCCGGGGTAAAAAAAAAGTATCAGGGTGTAGACTGAACGAGAAAAATTCGCATTGTTTTTCATATACTTCAGAAAAATCATGACAGTAGAATCTTACCTTAAAAAAATCATCTTTTTTTTCAGGTATGCATTTAATTTAATTCTGTGATGAGCCATCTGAAAAAAACAGGGGGGAATGGGGTTTTATTCTTTATTTTTTTAGCATTTTTAAAGGAAGGGAAGCTTTTTTTCACGAAAAAAAATTTTATATCCCATAAAAAACTGTGATTTAATAATAAAAAAAATTAATTTAAAAATATTTTTTTATAGCGAAAAATTTTGAAAAAAAAAAAATTAAGCCTAACAGAACACCGCACGTACGCAAACATGCACGCACACCAAAACACAAAAACACACACAACACCCCCCCCAAATACACACACAACCCCACACACACACACAACACACACAAAACACCAACCCCATGGATGAAAGGGGGAAAAAAAAGAAGCAAGGGAAAAATTTTTTGCGAGCATATTATATAAAATTTTTTATATTACAATGGGGTTTCCCCCTCCGAGGGGAACAGGCTGAAAAGGGGGGTTGATTTGGGGGTGGGGGTTTTTATGCAGAGGGAAAAGGTGGTTTTGAGAGCGGATTAAGGAGTAAAAAGTAGGTTGTGAGGAGGGAGGGAAGTTTTTCCCCGGGAGAGGGGCCCCAGAAAAGAAAGGCTCGTGGACCATGGTTTGAGCTTAGTGCGGGGAAAAGGGAAAAAATCAGAGGATCGGAGGCAGAGCGGAGGGTAGGGGGGGGGGAAAAACATGATTCAAGTAGGCTTGAAGGTAAGGGGGGGCTGCGTTATTGGCTTTTTTAGCCCGGGGTGTTATTTTCCCCTTTAAAATGCGCTTTGATACAGGGGGGCAGTAAATTTTGGAGGGGGGAAAAATTGTAGTCAGTTTTTTTTTTCTTTTTGAGTACAAGGGTGCAGCTTGTTTTGAATGCACGGTAGGGGGGAAATTGGTATTAATGACTGAGAGGGAGGGGGGACGGGAAGACAGATAGACAGAAAGAAGAGGGTATTATGTGTGTGTGGGTTTTTGTGTGGTGGTGTGTGGGTTGTGTGTGTTGTGTGTGTTGGGTTTTGTGTGGATAGCAAGGACTGGCGGCTAAAAAAAAAACCAGATACATTAAAACCGGTTACTCTTTGGGGGGGGGCGTTTTAAAATTTCTGGTCAAAGGCGACGGAATAGTCTCTTCTCTCTCTCTCTCTTTTCTCTCTCTCTCTCTCTCTCTCTTCTCTCTCTCTCTGTCTCTCTCCCCTTCTGCTCTCTCTCTCCTGCGCCTTTTTCTCTCCTCTCTCCCACCTCTCTTTTTTCTTTTCTCTTTGTTTGTCTGTTGTTTCTGTCTTCTCATGCACGCTTATACACACAGCTAATTATACACACACCCGACACACAGACACTTTTTAAAAAATTTACAATATCCCTTTCGACACACCACCCACAACACACACCACACAACACACACACACCCACACGAAACTTTAACCCACAAAATACACATACTAATATATCTGTCTCTCATTTCTCTTCTCTTCTTTTCTTTTCTTCTTCTTCTTCTTTTTCTTCTTCTTCTTCTTTTTTCTTTTTCTTCTTTTCTTCTTCTTTTTTTCTCTCTCTCTCTTCTCTCTCTTTTTCTCTCTTCT
This sequence comes from Monoplex corrugatus, assembly GCA_030674185.1. NCBI lineage: Eukaryota > Metazoa > Mollusca > Gastropoda > Littorinimorpha > Ranellidae > Monoplex > Monoplex corrugatus. The sequence continues at coordinate 3,299 of JAPXFY010001099.1, forward strand.
TCTTCTTTTTCTTTTTCTCCCTTTCTTCCTCTCTCTTCTTTTCTCTCTCTTTTCTCTCTCTCTCCTTTTCTGTCTCATCCTTTTAAAAGGACGTGTTTTTTTTTCTTTTTGAAAAAAACTTTTTTAATTTCCAAAACGATATGGGATACGACCGTGGGAAAAGTGTCTAAGTTATGCCCTTGCGGATTTGTTTCCCCCTTTGGGCCCCTTTTAAATTTTTTTTTTTTTTTTAGTTGGGGGACTTTTTCCCCTGAACTGTGGTTGTAATGTATTTGGGGTGATGTTCAAAAACTCATGCGATGCCCCTTTTTGGGGGGGGGGGGGGGGGATTTGGGGAAAGGGGAGTTCCAAAAAACTTGAAAAATTCATTGGGAAAATTAAAGGGAGGGCTAATTTCCCCCAAAAGGTGTTGCAAAAGTGTTCACTTTTTTAATAAAATATAATTTTTTTTCGTTTTTATCTTTTTCTCTTTTTTTTTTAAGATTCCCCGGTCATATTCCGGGGGGGATTTATGTGCTTTTGTTTTCTTTTTTTAAATTTCCAATTTGTAAATCTATTCAAAAATTTATATTATGTTTATTTTTTTTTTTTAAAATTGGAGGCATATTCAACATTTAAATTTTTTTTAAGTGAATTTAAGGGTTCTCATTCGGTTTCTCCCTTCTCTCTTCCTCTCTCTTCTCCTCTCTCTCTCTCTCTCTCTCTCTTCTCTTTTTTTCCCTTTCCCTCTTTTCTCTCTTCCTCTTTTTTCTTTTCCTTTTTTTTTCTTTTTCTCTCTCTCTTTCTCTCTCTCTCTCCTCTCTCTCCCTTTCAATTTTTTTTTCTCTCTCTCTTCTTTCTTTTTCTCTCTCTTTTTCTTCTCTTTCTCTCTTTTTTCCCTTTTTCTCTCTCTCTTCTTTCTCTCTCTTTTCTCTTTTCCTTTCCTCTCTTCTCTTTTCTCTCTTCTCTCTTTTTTTTTTTTTCTTTTTTTCTTCTCTCCCCTCTTCCCTCTCAATTTCTTTTTCTCTCTCTCTTCTTTTCTCTTTCTTCTCTTCTTTACCCCTTTTCTCACTTCACACACACAATACTGACACACACACATCAACACACCCCACAAACACTCTTCTTCTCTCTTCCTTCCCTTACGAAAACATACAAAACACAACAACCCCACACACCCACCAAAACACAAAACCAATCACAACACAACAAAAACACAGACACTCACAACATGACAAAACACAACACCACACACTAAACTCACACACACCCTTACACACAAACACACACACACACACACACACACAACCCACACCACACACACAAACCAACCCCCACACCACACACACACAACACACACACTTTTTTGTTTATTATCCCTCCTTTCCTGATTAAAAATTTCCGGGGTTTTGACCCAAAGAGAAATTAATACCCTATGGAAAGCAATTTTGTGTTTCTGAACATTTTGTTATCAGATAGTGTGTTAATGACTTTGCTACGCTGTAGAGTTTATCATCGAGAATCTCACATGTTCTCGTTCGCGTTTTTCTCCCCTTGAATTACCTGTGATGGGGGAACAAGCACGTACATTCAGTTACAGACTTGTGACACAGAGAGAGTGAGTGAGAGAGAGAGAGAGAGAGAGAGAGAGAGAGGAGAAAAGAGGGGACAGAGAGACAGACAGACAGACAAGACAGACAGAAAAGAGACAGAGACAGAGACAGAGACAGACAGACAGAACAGACAGACAGAGAGATAGAGAAAGAGGACAGAGAGAAACACAGACAGAAAATGAAAAACAGAGAGACAGGGAGAGAGGAGGAAATAGAGAGATAGAGGAAGAGATACAGAGATAGAGGCATATACATAGTGGAAAGAAAGGGAGAGAGGGAGAGAGAGAGAGGGAGAGAGGCAGACAGACATACAGACCGACAGACAGAGACAGGCAGACAGACAGACAGCAGACAGAGACAGACAGAGACACAGACAGACAGACAGACAGACAGACAGAAGACAGACAGACAGAAAGAAAGAAAACAAAATTTTGCATCATTTTGATATTTTGTGCTCCTATCAGTATCTGATATATTGTTGGCTTCTATAGGTGAGGGTTTAGTGTAAAATGAAAACAAAAGCAAACACAGAAACATTATAAATTGATTAAAAACAATGTCCTGGTTTTGTTCTCTCTGTTGCCTCTCTCTCAGTCTCTCTGTCTCTGTCTGTCTGTCTGTCTGTCTCTCACTCTGTCTTTCTCATTCTCTCTCTCTCTTTTTTTCTATCTGTCTGTCACTATCTCTGTCCGTCTCTGTATGCCTGCCTGTCTGTCTGTCTGTCTCTCTCTCATTTTGTCTTTCTCACTCTCTCTCTCTTTCTTTTGCTTTCTTGTCTCTCTGTCTCTGTCTCTGTCTGTCTTTTGCCTGTCTGTCTGTCTGTGCCTTATCTGTCTGTCTGTCTCTCTTTCTCTCTATCTCTCTCTCTCTCTCATAAAATACGATAGTTGTTGTCACTTAAATGTGAAGGAGATATTTTTAAGCGGAAAGCTTCTGCTTGGTGGCAGTGAATATTGCTTCAGTCCTATCTTCATTCAACTGTGCTTTATTCTTTATCATCCAGTTCTGGATCTTAAAATAATTGTCGGAAGGTTCGGAAAGAAAAGTTGAAATTTTTTCAGGAGACACACTGTCTTAGAGCTGGGAGTCACCAGCATAGAAATGATATTTCACGCTGTACTGATGAGGAGATGCCATGTAATAAAGACTGCCGCCCAGGGCAAAATGGAGGGCAAGAGATGAGAAGGAAGACCGCCGACTTCCTATGTAGAGAACATAGCCAAGTGGACGTAGTTGCCGAAAGACGAAATCTACAGAAGGACTTAGACAGAAGGGGATGGAGGAAGCTGACGGGGCATCAGCGGCTATCATCAAGAATGATGACCGCCGACAGTGACAATAACAGTGACTGTTGATGACATTGGCAAGTGGTGAAAAGTAGAGCCTTAGGTTACTTAAAGTCAGGACTGGGGGGGGGGGGGTCTTAGTTTGTTAAGTCGGGGACTGGGGGGGGGGGTTTGGCTAGTTAAGTCGGGACTGGGGGTCTGGTTTTATTTAAGTCGGGACAGGGGGGGGGAGGGGGTCTTGGTTAGTTAAGTCGGGACTGGGGGGTCTTGGTTTGTTAGTCGGGACTGGGGGTCTGGTTATTTAAGTCGGGGACTGGGGGGGGGGGGGGGGTCTTGATTAGTTAAGTCGGGACTGGGGAGGGAGGGTCTGACTTAAGTTGGGACTGGGGGTCTGGGTTGGAGGGGGGGGGGGTCTAGTTTAGTTAAGTCGGGATGGTAAGGGGAGGGTCTGACTTAAGTCGGGACTGGGGGTGGGGGGGGTGGGGGTGGGGGTCTGGATTAGTTAAGTCGGGACTGAGGGGTGGTCTGGGTTGGGGTGGGTCCGGTTTGGTTAAGTGGGGACTGGGGGGTGGGTGGGTCTGGGTTGGGCGGGTCTAGATTAGGTAAGTCAGGACTGGGGGTGGGTCTGGGTTGGGTGGGTCTGGGTTAGATAAGTCGGGGCTGGGGGTGGGTGGGTCTGGGTTGGGGTAGGTCTGGGTTAGTTAAGTTGGGGACTTGGGGGGGGGGGGGGGGGTTTGGTGGGGTGGGTCTGGGTTAGTTAAGTCGGGACTGAGGGGTGGGGGTCGATACAAAGCCTTGGGGGACCCCCCACATGCAAGTTTAACTGACAGGGACTTAGGACTCATTTACCATGACTGACTACAAGCGATATGACCATCCCTGGGAAAATGAGGGAAATGGAGACTTATCTGATATCATACCGACACCACCAGAACAACAGTTACGTTAAGATGGGCAGTAAGAAGGCCAATCTTAACCCTTTGACTCCCACACCCTGTCCACCAGAACCCTGCATTGTCAACCATGCTAGCAAAGCAAACACGTAACCCTTTCATTACTAGACGAAAGTGGTGGATATGGTGAGGGAATCAAAGGGTTAAGGTTTTGCAGTTGGTGGGAGGATAGGGTGCAGGAGTCAAAGGGTTAATGTACCGCACCCCTCGGTTCCAACCCACAATCATTAGCGTGTTGACTACTACCCTCAACTCGTCTGAGCTATTCAGGCCTGCACGTTTCTCACCTTTCCCCACAGTAACGTTGTTAACTGTCAGACGATGTCCACAGCAGGTCTTCGATCAGACGCTATCCAGAGAATTGGCTTAGA
>JAPXFY010001099.1:12500-15000 GCA_030674185.1 Monoplex corrugatus
TCGAAGGGTTAGGTTTTTGTAGTTGGTGGATAGGTTGAAATAATCAAAGGGTTAAGTTTCTGCGGTTGGTGGATAGGTTGAGGGAATCAAAGGGTTAAGTTTCTGCAGTTGGTGGATAGGGTGCGGGAGTCAAATGGTTAAGTTTTTGCAGTTGGTGGATAGGGTGAGGGAGCCAAAAGGTTAAGTTTTTGCAGTTGGTGGATAGGGTGCAGGAGTCAAAGGGTTAAGTTTTTGCAGTTGGTGGATAGGTTGAGGGAATCAAAGGGTTAAGTTTCTGCGGTTGGTGGATAGGTTGAGGTAATCAAAGGGTTAAGGTTTTGCAGTTGGTGGATAGGGTGCGGGAGTCAAGGGGTTAAATACAAACGGGTGTCTTCATCTACAGACCACTGATATATAGCTAACGTCAATGAGATGTAGCTGGAGATCGAAGTCCCTACGTCTGCAGACAACTACACTCGACCACAGATACTGGTCCAACAACCCTCCCACCCTCACCCACCCACCAACACTCTCCACCACTCACCCCCTCACCCTCCCCCAAAAAAGACATTCACCACAGGATACCATGCCCTGTCTAATCAGACAATGTCTTTGTAATCTATACACTCTGGTGGTTTACTCGTGGTATTCAATATTAGCTACAAAACCTTGTGAATATACTAGAAATAGAAAGCAAAGGTAAGGGGTTCGAACTAAACAGCAGGAAGACTGAAGTCATGGTGATCAGTAAAAAACATGAAATCCCCTCATGCAAAATAACAGCAAATGGCACAACCTTGACACAGGTTAATAAGTTCAAATACCTGGGAACGGTCATTTCATCAGACGGCAGATGCACATCGGAAATAGCTGGCAGAATCGGCCAAGCCAAAACAGCATTCAAGAAGATGACAAGCATTCTTACCAACAAATGCCTATCAATTAACATCAGAAAGAGAGTTTTTGAATGTTATGTAGAACCAATGCTGTTGTATGGTTGCGAGGCATGGACAGTTAACATGCAAAGCCAGAACAAGATAAAAGGCAGCCGAGATGTGGTTTCTAAGAAGAATGTTGAGAGTTCCATGGACAGCAAAGAAAACAAACGAGACAGTCTTGATGGAGACAGACACAAGTAAATCACTCATACGGAAGATTAGGAAAAGACAGGCAACATTTAAAGGCCATTTTATGAGGAAGGGGGATTTGGAGCACCTGGTCACAACGGGAAAGCTGGAGGGAAAGAGAGCACCAGGTAGACCCAGGGAGAGAATGCTGAACGGACTTGCAGAGTGGCTGGGGATGAGGAGGGTGGGGGAGATGCTGGGGGCAACGAGAGATAGAGATGGTTGGAAGTCCATGGTCGCCAACGCCATGCGGCAAGGCACCTGATGATGATGATGATGACTCGTGGTTTTCAACATTAGGATTGGGATGGGAGAGAGAGGGCTGGGACAAATATCTCATGTAGTATGGACACATATCTCGTGTGGTCGGGACAAATATCTCGTGTGGTCGGGACAAATATCTCATGTGGTCGGGACAAATATCTCGTGTAGTATGGACAAATATCTCGTGTGGTCGGGACAAATATCTCGTGTGGTCGGGGCAAATATCTCGTGTGGTCGGGGCAAATATTTCGTGTAGTTGGGACAAAAATCTCGTGAAGTTGGGACAAATATATCGTGTGGTCGGGACAAATGATTCGAGTAGTTGGGACAAGTATCTCGTGTGGTCGGGACAAATATCTCGTGTAGTTGGGACACATAACTCGTGTAGTTGGGACAAATATCTCGTGTGGTCGGGACAAATATCTCGTGTAGTTGGGACAAATATCTCCTGTGGTCAAGACAAATATCTCGTGAAGTTGGGACAAATACCTCGTGCAGTTGGGACAAATATCTCGTGTAGTTGGGACAAATATATCATGTGTTTGGGAAAATATATCGTGTGGTCGGGACAAATATCTCGTGTAGTTGGGACAACTATCTCGTGTAGTTGGGACAGATATCTCGTGTGGTCGGAACAAATATCTCGAGTAGTTGGGACAAATATCTCGTGTAGTTGGGACAAATATCTCGTGTGATTGGGACAAATATTTCGTGTAGTTGAGACAACTATCTCGTGTGGTCGGGACAAATATCTCGTGTGGTCGGGACAAATATCTCGTGTGGTCGGGACAAATATCTCGTGTAGTTGGGACAAATATCTCCTGTGGTCAGGACAAATATCTCGTGAAGTTGGGACAAATATCTCGTGCAGTTGGGACAAATATCTCGTGTAGTTGGTACAAATATATCGTGTGGTTGGGACAAATATATCGTGTAGTCAGGACAAATATATCGTGTAGTCAGGACAAATATTTCGTGTAGTCAGGACAAATATTTCGTGTAGTCAGGACAAATATCTCGTGTAGTTGGGACACATATATCGTGTAGTTGGGACAAATATCTCGTGTAGTTGGGACAAATATCTCGTGTAGTTGGGACAAATGTATCGTGTGGTTGGGACAAATATCTCG